>OMNW01012838.1:16758-68392 GCA_900303245.1 Selene dorsalis | reverse complement strand
CTAATAACTTGTAAGGCTGTGTGCTGCTGGATATATACATCCCCTGTGTGCCAGAGTACACCCTGAATTCAGAATATGATTCATGCCATAATCATGCAGTGACAATCAGTTTTTACATGGGAAATGCAGACACAAGCACAAACACAGTCCTGTTAATTGATGCTTTATGTCCTTGCAGTCAGTGATTTTCCAGTTCTATATTATATGTGAATACTCTCCAAAGGTTAATAAGAAATGGAAAAGCTCTGCTCATATAACTTAAAGGGGAACTATGCAAGTCTGGTCTCTTTTCTCGCTGTTTTGCTAACCCTACGGGTCATGTGCATTTGTTTTCAATGAAGCCAGCGAGAAAGCAATCAAGGATAACATTATTTATCATGTACGACGTTACAATGTATATATTTGTGTTGTTTTATCTGCCATAAACAAGAGATTATGGGTTATGGGGCGTGTTTGTGTCGCAGCTCTGCCGAGACGAGAACTGGACAACGGGGTGGAGGCTCTGATCTTGCAACGTTGTTTTTCAGCCAAGAGACGCTACGTGGAAGACAGAGAGCCTCCATTCTCACTGTAACTAGTTACAAGTCATTTATCTAACCATCACAATTACTCTGAAGCTGTTTAATTAAGGTAAAAATCCTGCATAGCTCCTCTTTAAATGTCCATGTAAAATTTCAATTGTAATGGCACAAATACATGAGATGAATGAAGTTTGGTATTATTTATTTGGATATGATATGCTCTCTGAGATCTACATCATTTCTCGTTTATTCTACTAAATTATCCACATACTGACCAATGGGGAGTAGGAAGTAGTTCATACTTAAGCATTGCTCCCTTCAAACTGTATCTGTGGGTCTCTGTCACACTGTATTGTTCCTCTTTTCCCCTGGTGATCATTTGCACGTTGGGATCTTCAAGTCTACTTTAAATGTAAAACCCAAAGGGGCTCCTTTATTTCCCCTCTGAGTGCAGAAATGTCATCCTGTAGTTGTTGTTGTACTTTGGATTCAGGACACTCTGATTTTCCGGTAAATAAATAAATAAATAAATAAATGCCACATCTCTTCCCTAAAGACTAGGGGCGTGCCTTTAATGTGGAAGTATGACTCTAAATCCAGCCGTTAATCCCACTTAATCCTGCGTTATAATCAATACTTTGCAACTGGTTGTTTCCATGCAAATTCTCTCCCTATTGTACAATAATCTTTTAATACGGTTTTACTATCTCAGCGGTGTACAACCTTTCCTCTATCCCATGTTGACAAAATGAGTCATAAACTTTTAAATTTGCATATTAGTAACTGTAGCCCACAATGCATTCCAGATAACAATTTAAAGAGGAATAGTTTAAAGGCTTATTCTAATCACATCTTCTAAAAAATGAAAACAGGACGCCTTAATGTGAGCACACTTATGACATCTAAAACCTCAGGTGTTCACAGGAAATACACATTAAAATCTGCAGCAAACAGCCTGAACACGATTGTGATGAATAAGCTAAACCTCAGAGCTAGTTCTCTGAGGAGACTGCTGTCTCCCCCAGAACTGGTTGGCTCTGTACAGAGCACACAAGTTGTATAGTGCTCCATGTGCCCCCCTGTAAATTGTCACAGCAGCATGACAGCATGAAATCCGCACAGCGACTTCCCCTCAGCTGTGCAGAGGAAACAAAGAAAAAAAAATGTTCTGAGGGTGAACTACCAGCAAGCAGGTCAGATTGTTGGCTGTCTGCTATAGTGGAATAATGCTGCACAGTCTTCACACAACAAGAACAATTGGTTTAACCTTCGTGTTATGTTAGCTTTCTGCTACCATCTCTTGTGTTAGGGTCAGTTTTTGACCCAAGTCTTACCCAGCTGTAAAACACACTAAAAACAATTATTTGTCATCTCATTTGTTTCTCATCTCTTGGTTACGTTCTTAGGCTTCTTTATGCATGAAAAGGTTGGTTTTGCACTTATGATTTCAGTTTTAACTCTAATTATTGTTCTTATTATTATAACCGGGTCAAAACCGACCCGAACAACACAAATGTCATCATTTTAACGAGAGCATTTTAGAGTTTTGTGAAAAAACTGTTTTTGTTTTATTTTGTTTAAATAGAAGTTCCCGACAAAGTCAAAAAGCCTTGATGCAATAAACAAATTTATGTGGTACTTTTATGCGTTAAAAGCTAAAATGGGTCGGTGCTGACCCTAACACAAGAGGAAGGTCAAAAGCAGCTCTTTGATTTTTCTTACATAAAGACATAATGTTTGGGCTTGACTAGTCAAGGTTAGCCCTATCAGCATACTGTGACATAACACTACATATCTAATTGTTCTAAATGTATTTTTTATGCACAGTTTACTAAAAGCCAATAAGCCGATGAATATTATGTAGTTTATTAACAGCAGCTGTTTATATCGTCTTATATTTAATTTAATGCCATGTTCATTCTCTAAGAGTCTCTCATCAGAATTAGAGTAAATTACTCTGTACTTTGTGTCAGGATTCACATGATCAAGACTGCTTGCACAAGAGAGATGACAGCTGTGGTCAAACACATAAAACGTCTCACTGAAAAGGTGCATCTTGCGGCCTTGAAAATAATGACTCCATTCCCAAGACGAATGACGGAATCAGTCATCTGCTCAAATAAAGTTCATTTACATGGAGATGTACAGGAGGAAATGGTGTGAAAAGCCTTACCCCATCCCCCCACAAAACACAGGCCAGTGTACAAAAACGGCACGTCAGCACAGCAGCAGGATGCATTCAGTCACAATATACCGCTGTGTGCTCACCTGCATGTTGCCAGCTCTCTGCTTGAACCTAATACACAATCACTGCAGTGATGTGCAGACAACATAAAAAGTAGACCTGAAGCAGTGTGTGCCAAAGTTGTGACTTTGACACTGGAGTCTACTGTTTGGATCCCATCTCCATCTAACAGCCAACATTGTTTCATGACCTTCAGTCATATTAAGTTCATGTTATTTTAGTCAAACCTCACAGCTACAAGAACCAATATTTCATCATAACAATATAAAATGACTGTGTGTTATGTGCCTGCAGTCACTAACTCTCATCACCTGTCACTGTAGTCAGGTGTCAGTGTATATCAGTTCACTGTTTAAGTTACACAGCCAGTCAGTATTTCCACAGTGTGATTCAGTGCACCTGCATGCTGTCTGGACCAAAGGGCAGACAGACACAGGTAAAGACCAGGTGGCTGAGGACTGTGAATCACACATTGTCAGGTGGGTTAAGATTTAGACCTAAGGCTTTTCATATGAGAAGTTTGACAACAGCAAACATCCAGCTATAAAGAAGAAAGTTTGATAGCACCAGTTGAATCAAGCTCGGTGCGTTTGTATGCAGTGTATTGCGGACCTCACACCAGCACTGTGGCGTGGGTTGCGGCTGTTGACAAATATGGTATGATACCTTTGGCAAAATTTTGCAGAGGTTCCCCAGAGAGATCTGCATTTGTCTCCACAGAGAACAGATTAAAACCATATTAAAGACCTGGTTTACATCCATCACTCAGTCCCACTACTGCAGTATTTTTCGTGCAAAAATTATGCGGTTGTTCACATGCTTTTATGGACTGAAATCCTGTTATCACAAAACAAGGGTAATATTAGATTAGAGCTCAGGAGTGAGTTGCATGCCAAAGAAGCGTCTATACATAGTGTGGTGAATCAGTCCTCTGGTGGTGTGCATGCTCTTCATTTGCATTCACAGTGGAGGACTTCCTTTGCCAACCGGCTCACACGGTGAGGCCAAGGTCAGGTATTGTCTTGCTCATACACATCAGACTTCCCTGGTCCAGCCCCTCACACCTGACTGCCTTTACACCTAAATGTCTGAACGCTGCTGGTGCACTGGCCATGACAGATCAACAAGTCTCAAGTGGGACTCGCAGACCTTATCAGGGCAAGTGAAAAGCAAGTGAAGTAACCGTGCGGTGTATGAGTGGGAAATTTTAATTTCAGTCTAATTTCAGTCACTACTATAATACACGACATCCAATCCACAACTCATTCCAACTCCTCCCTTCAGGCCATCGTTACAGCGTCCCCCGAGCAAGGACAAACTTGGTGAAAAAATCATTCATCTCATCCGCCATCAACATCATCAACAACTCACTGTGAAATCTTTTAACGTCCTCATTCTGTATTGCACTATACTTGCTTTTTGCACTTGTATTTATTTTGTGTTGCTGTTTTATATTAAACTGCGTTTTTAACTTGTGTTTTTTATCACCTGTGAGCACGTCAAAGACAAATTTCCGCTGCTTTTTGCAGGGGAAGGTAAAGGTTTTTTCTGATATACTGTGAGTCTGATTTTCCATAGACTGCTTCCCTGCACGTCTATAATATCAGCAGATGAGAGAGGTGGATGTCTGCAAGGTAGAAAAGAACTCGCCTCATAAATAACTCTATACCCAGACACTTTATTGTTCTGACAGTGTAAAAATAAGTATCTTGGCAAATGAGGCCATCAGTTTGCAGCACAGACAACAATTAGACTCCATCATGTCTTCACAAGTAGCTGATCAAATATGAAACACTTTGGGGTTATTTTTTTTGAACAAGAAATGACACCACACCATTGCTGAGGACTTCTTTTCCTGATGCCTACTGCCAGCACCTGGATGAAGTAGTACAGCTGAAAGTTTCTAATGGTGTCGCAGAAACTTCAGAATGACCTTTGCACAAAGCTTTTCAAGGCATATATTGTCAGGTAAGTTTTCCATGGCATATAAATGGCACATTTAGAGTGAATTAACGTCTTGAGCTGTTTTTAATGTCACATTTGCTTCGCTGTGACCTTGCATGAAACATTTCCTTCTCATCTCACTTTGATGATAGACTGCTGCATTTTTGGTTTATGAGGATTTCAAGCTCATTTCCTCCCTCGTATGTTATACCAGGTGGCAATCTGACAACTCAACGATTTTATCCCCATTTTTCTGACACGCAGTCGGTACAGCTTCCAGTGAATAGTTGCCAACATATTTTCTCTTCCTCCATAAAACTGGATCTGTTTTACTCTCTGTTTCTCAGACCTTCAACAATAACTTTGACCAGTGGATATAGTCAGAGATTATGATGCAGTGCAATGTAGGGATGTGTTCCTGTATAAATATGTTGCAGTGTTATTTTGCATACATTTCGACTGGCTTTTGTGCTAGCATATGCCACCTACTTTAAATGAAATGAGCAAGTGATCCAGATGAGTTACAAAGTAAAACGAAAACAGAGGGATTGTCAAAGCCTGGGATACATATAATTCTGAATGCAGTATGCCTCTCACTCGCCTGTTATGCCATCTGGAGTTGTTTGGGGAAACGCTGCGAGGCACATAATTTCTAAGCAGTAAGTGAAAATGAAAATTTAGTGTGTTTGTCCGGATCTTTAGCACTTGTATTGTGTGTAGCTCATGCAAGTATGTGCCCCACAGCACACAACACAACTCTGCTTCCATGTTGTTACACTGTTTACTATTTGCAAGGTACTGTGTTACAGAAATCAATTTCATATGTTCTGGACATCTCATGGTTTATTAAAAATCCAATTATTTGCCACATGAATCTCTGCAATGTAATGAATGGTAATAGATTTAGAGTGGCAGAACTAAGGAAGACAGAACGGAATAATGTGCATCTGACTGCTTTACATATGCAGCTGACACGCTCCTGTCAGTAAAGCACAATTTTTGCATTTTCAGTAAGACTGTTCCATCATTATTCATCTGTTGCAAAGCACAACAGCACGGCAGAGGCTTTCTGAATACTGATGTTAATAACTTCCAATTTAATTGGCAGCTAGTATTACATCTGAAACATCTATTTACATATGTGGAATAAAGTATATGAAGACTCAACTATATCCTGTAGACCTGGGGCTATTTTCCATTGGCCAGTCTACTGTGGAAGACTTTGACTGCCCTGCCCACAGCCCTGACCATAAAAAATCCCAGGGGATGAACTGAAATGTCAATCGCGAGCTGCACCTTATCACCTGCAATCAGCGGCTGACTGCACAGATGCTACTTGTGGTTGAATGGGAGCAGATCCCTGCAGTCAGGCTCCAGCAGCTCTGAGAAAATACTGAGGAATACAAAGGGCCTGGAAAACACTAGTAACTTTAGAATATTTGACCAAAATAATAATCATGAAAGAAGCAAATGCAAACACAGATAAGTACAACTAGTATAAATCAAGTGGGGCAATTTAACAGCTTTTCACCTTGGTGTTGTAATGTATAATATAGAGAGTGGGTGAGAGTAAGATACAACACTTACTGATATACAATGCATTGTCTTCAAATGTTATTCATGAACCTCTCATTATACTGTATGAAATTCAAATGATCTACAAGACCTTTAAAGAACAACTGTGCTATGCAACGAGTGGCTAAATTTGACTTTATTCATCCTCTGGGTCTACATAATGTGTACTTTTGAAATATTGATCCCATTTCTGCATGCTTGAATTGTTTTGAATTTATGGCAGCCATAAGATGGTTTGAATCCTACATGGGTGCACAGTTGGAAGCAACTTTTACTTTATGATGACGGCCCCTGCTGATTTTTCACTACATGTGCGTTCACTCGCTCATTTGTAGCTCAGTAATCTGCATGGCTCCATTCTGTTGTATTATTCAGTCATGACCCAGGTCTGCAGACTCTCTGGTACAGCAGGGGGAACATGTTAATCATTGTCTCCACTAGAACACAGACAACCTTCATACTCAACATAATAGCACTGAGACTCACAAACATACTCTGTCATTGAAAGGGGACTTGAAAATCTCAGTTTTGATGAATTGAAATCAATTACATAGGCAAGTTCCTTACAAAAACAGACCATTGATATTAGGTTGTAATGCTCGGTCTGCTTTAAAATGAACAGATTTGCACCCATAAGCGTCATAATGGATCCATCAAAAAGTGACTTTTTCTCCTGAAAATCTCTCCTCAGGTGCCAAGGCTGTTGGCATAATGGTGATATGTGTTATACAACTACGAAGAGTAATCAATAGAAATTTATATATCAAGTCTCATGCCACGAAATATAGCCTGCTTGACCTTTAATTCATTGTAGGAGGAGGATAACTCTTGATTTTGAATCATGACACCTACTTCATTCGAGAGTATCACCAAAAACTGTAAAATCCTGCTACCAGTGCAACTAAAAGGTTTACTGCCACAGGGACTGGACAATGAAATGTGCAGCCGCTTTAATTAAGAGCTAATTCCTTTTGGTCTCAAGGGCTTTTACATACTCCCCATTAAGAGCACAAGACAAAAAAAAAAAGACTGCACAATAAAAGGTCAGCATGTCTGGAGCTCCTAAATTTTGTTCATGTGTGGCTTGGAGCCTTGATTAAAATGAGCAGCATGCTCTCTCTGTGGGGATCACTGCGATCAGCGCTTTTGCATTCCTGGGCAGTGTTGGTAACAGGAGAGATCATCTATTTCCCCATCCTCATATCTTGAATCACAGACGAAGAATATCTGACACAGGACTGGATCAAACGTCTAAATATAGAAGCTCATTCATTCATATGAAAGCAGCTCACCCAGGGCATTTAAATAGAAAACTCCTATCACTTTCAGTTTTCATGCTCATAACCATTCTGCTTCCAAGTATTTTAAAGAGCCGAATGTTTGTGGTGTTCAGGAAATTGTATTTGCTGTAATCTTGTAAACATAAAAACAAAAAATACACAAAAACAAAACTAAAGGAAATAGTCAGACCTGATGTTATACTTATTGTACTTCCTGAATTCTTGCTCTTATTTTGTTTGTTTGTTGTAGCTCTATCTTCACATGACCCAATCAGCATTATTGCTCAACATACTGTATAGTCTATTCAAATCATCAACATGAAATGAGAGAAAATGTCAAACTGAAAAGTGAGCATAAAGTCAAACTCTAACAGCCGAACTGTGCCTTTTTAAGATGCTGTCAGTGTCGTGGATGTCAGAGGAGCTCCGCTTTTATCTCCATCTAGTGCCAGTAAATGAGAGTGAACAATAGATAACAACGATCCCCGCAGATCAAAAGCTAAGCCAAGCTCTGGGAAGTTTCCTACATATTTTCCCTGGTGTATTTCACCTTTGCTGTATAGCTGTCTCGATCAGCAGCCAGAAGGGAAAGTCATCATTAATGAACATGTCAGAGGAGGTTGCTGCCATATGAGCTGAAAGACACTGATTGACTCGTGGCTTCGGGCCCTTAACATGAAGTATCCAAAATACGACACAGCCACAGGCAGAGACAACAATGCCACAAGGGCTTGTGCACTATTTATACTACTTAAGCTATCTCTGTGTTGTTGTTAGTGACTGCCCTTTTTGTTGTGGTACAAGTCTGGTCACATTAGTTGAAAGGGGGTCAGATTTAATAAAAGGGATTACAGAACATGTATCGCACACTGATCCCAGTGGAAATACAGCTCATGTGCATCCAGTCCTTTACCCTTAGATTTGCTTGCGCGGCACATCTCCGGGTCATTTCCATTTAAATAGGCAGAGTTTTGGGTGGTGAACTTTCTGAGACACAAGACATGAGTGGATTAGCTCCATGCATGGTTTTCCTGCTCTCACTAAAGGATGGTAACGTGAAGGACACACGTGCGACAAGTCTCATCAGTCTGCGACCTTCATCCTGGCGCAGCATCTGCACATATTTAACACAGCCCCGATTAACCCCGTGTATGTAACAGTTTTACATGCTCACGGCTCGTGTCTGCAACACCAGACTTTGTGTGAGGAGGCAGAGTCCTCTCACCTCCCAGAGCTGTAGCTAAATTGAGAATGAGCACAGGTTCTGCGGTTTGATTTGATCGTGGTATAAAGACCCATAAAGCTGTCATCAAACATCAATGGATACTTTGCTGAATATAAAGAATGGAGAAACACACTGAAAGAGGTGACAGAAATGTGCAGCTCTGTGAGGTACACTATGCTGTCATGTCAAGCTGCTGGAAAAATGCTAAGATTTCTGCTCACACCTTCAAATTTCTCTGGTTATAAATTGCCTGTATGTGGCCTTGTTGGTTGTTTTTTATTTTACACTAATAAATTGTGCATCTGAATTACTATAATTTTTATGACACACCACTAATATGTATCCTCTAATTAATAGCTTGTGTGCATGATTCATGCCCCCAAATCTTTGCATGTAGATGCTACACAGCCTGTTGCTTTAGGGAACTGCTTCCTCATTATTCTAATTCAATGCACTGAATTTCTTAAATTTATCTCCATGTGTTTTACATGAATCCAATATCATAAATCAGACTATGAGAACAAAATAACCATAATATACAAATTACCTCGACAAGAGACCTTTTTCTCTGGGAGGAAAAAACCCAAACCAGCAACAATAGAGGAAAAATATGCCCATGGCCATTTCTTCTATTAGACATACTGTGCTGTAGGTATTCATTCTTCATTCATCATTAGCATTAAACTATAACAAACAACCACCAACAAATTTAGCTCAGCTGCTACAGGAAAGTAATTTGCAGTAGCAAGAATGTGGACCACATATAAATACATCTAGCATCCTCAATGGATCAAACACAGCACTAGACTTTACAGTATGGGACAGCAGTAAAATCCAAGCACTTCATGCCTGTAATTAATCGAATCTCAAGTGATACCAGCAACAAGCACAGCAGAAAAACTGAAGCTGAGGAAATAGCCAGCAGCAGCGGCAGCAGCAGCCTTATCATTTGCTTACAGAGATTTAATGAGGTAAAGCCAAGACATCACAAAGTATGACAAATATCATATTAAAACTCTATAATCTTGTTCACTGTTTACATTATCACAGTGGCTGTATTAATATTCCTACGACATGCAGGATGTGAGTCTAACCCAACATTAAGCTATGTGTTATTGGCTATCACAGAAATTGACAAGAAAATGCCAACAACCATAAATGTGTGTACTGCACATATTTATCCCATCCACTAATCCAGCTCTACAGCACAGTATATTGTTCAGTCGTGATGTTACACAGCACACGGTCCTGGTTAAACAGCAGCTCTGGGTTGTGTTTTGTGGGATGTACAAATTGCAACCCAGGTGTATGAATAGAATATTAATAGCAAAAACATCCCATAAATATACTAACAGGCAAGTAAGACTATCCCACAGCTGTACATTTTGACATGTCAGGCAGTTGTTTGAATAAAAGTATATCCAAATTATCCAAGTCAAAAAACTTACTTACTGATCCTGAGATTGTTAATACACATATGTATAGGTTTATGAAATCAATTCTGATGATATACAAACCCAAGGGTTATATCAGAGTTATTTTACAGCCAACCAGACAAGGGTGTTTTTAGCTTTTGTGATAGAGTGCTTGTTCCATCTCCTGGGTGTGCTGTTTTCTGGTCTGCCACTACTGTATCTTGACTGACAAAAAAAAAAAGAAAGGAAAAAAAAGCAACAAGCAAGTTTTTTTGTCTGTTTGTTTTACCCAGACACAATTTTTCAACTTAATGTCAGGACCTTGTCAGGTCCTAAAGGACTAATTGTAATGCCCATTAGCGAATAAAGTTGTTTTTTTTACTTCAAGTTTTCAGATTCGACCTGATAGAACTGGAACAGCAGTGATTGTGAAGGTTATCCAGTGCGGCCGTGCACATAATGATCCACAGTCATCGCTAATGGAGCTACAGTAATAAATATTGACACTATTGAATCATTACGATAAATTCCAGGTCCCACAGCGGCTATACACTTGGTCAAGTTCATTTTTCCTCATCTATTACTTTTCATGTTCTCCACTTTCACACTACATTACGACATGTCTGGGCTTGGCACACAAGCAATAGCAGATCAATGTGAATGTGTTTGCACCTCTTCAGCACCGTTTCTCATCCCTCACACCCCTGCAATCAATCAAGGATGCATATATCTTAATACATATAGTTTATGCAAAAGTTTAGAGAGTGCCAACAGGTACAAAAAAAAAGAAATGGAAAAAAAAAGTACTGGATGAGATCAGATTAACATAAGCATAAGTGCAAATCTTTAGTTAACATCATTTTGATACAACATAGTCATTAATCCCTGATAAAAATGCGTTGTACTGTGAACCTGCTGCTTATATAAATCAAATTATAATCTATACATCTGTGCAATCTAATTATCTCATAAACTCTCTCTCAAAATAAATAAATAAATAAAACTAAAAAACAACATTACAAGTAACAAATGGTGGTCTGCAATTAACTGACAAATGTTCTATTTCAACAACAGTCACCATATGGCTGACCCTGTTGTAACATTTATAGCACATAACATCAGTGGAGGGACTTCTTTGATTAAGCCTGAGTAATGGACAAGTCAGTAATGCATTGTAAAGCACTATCGTGCTGGCTCCTAATTGCCTGATGACTTTAATTAAACTTAGGCTCTTATTCTTGACTAATCACACAGCCTCACACTTCCAAACCCTCCTCTGAGTGGTGCGCACATAATTTTTTGCAGATGTCAGCATTCTGTTAAAAGGAGGTTGGTTGAGGACGTGGCACTTAAACGGCCCGACACACCACAGATAAAATACAAAATGGGAATATTTGTCAGTGCTACCATTACTGTATGTCACCAAGCAGTTACAATATAGTATAAATCAATATTCTCTCAAACAGCCACCAACTGCATTTCATTTCTCAAGTAAAGTACCAGTGTATTGCACACAACAGTCACACCATGATATCTCCCCAATATGTTCATACAGAGTGTGTGTGTGTGTGTGTGCACGTGCGTGCGTGCATGCATCTTCTCTGCTACTGCGAGCAACAGTTGCGAAGAAACCACAGCGAGGCTTTTATTTGCAGGGGTCCAGGAGTTAATGCCTTACTTATATATTTCCTAACCTTTAAAATGATTCCAGCTTTGTCACAATTCTGCACACAAATGCATCTGCTCTGTTTGTAACCTTTAGAAAATTGCAGACTGTGGGCTGAAATAATTCAAATTATTTATCAACTATGGTGTAGATATAATTTTACAGGAGAAAAAAAATACATGAGGTGGACAATCTTGTTTTTCCCATGTATATTTCTCCTATAGGTCTACATACTGAACTCTCCACAAGCAGAGTCTGTGAACAAAGGGAAATAAATTGTTCTCACTTCGAGGCATAATGACACAGAGGAAATGTGTCTCAAACAGGAAAAGCTATTTAAATACACCAGCAATCACATGCTTTGAAAATTGAGAATGTGCTTAGATGCACTAAATTTAAATCAGTGGGGCAAATTGTCTTCTCATTGCTAAGTATCTATTACATTTCACGAAACATCTCACAGTCATCGGAAAACTGGTGAAATGGCATAAATACTGTTGATTAAGTGAATTAGCCACTACAGTTTGTAGGATGATCATAATTAATGATATCTGTAAGATCCAAGCTTTTATAAATATACTTCAATTTTCAATAGGAGAACACAAGCATGATGTTTACTAACCAGTGAATGCATTTCATTTGTAATTTCTTTAGCAGCCCGAACAAATCAGCCTTGAAAAGCCCCAGCGTGCATTTATGTGATTCTAAGTGCTTTGACACTGCTTACTGCATTTAATTGAAAAAGATCAAGTTGAAATGAATAACAAAACTTGGTTTGCATTTAAAATACAGAAAACAAATGCACACTCACAGGCTCGGGCTTAGGACAGGACCCTCTTTAGGAGTCTGACTGCTGATGGAAGTGAAAGGAGATTTGGGAGAGCATCACCCCAGCTGGAAACATACAGTAAAGCTCAGTGAGGTGATAGAAGTGTAGAGACAAAGAACAACTTATAAAGAACAACATGCACCTGCTGACTGGTTCACTGAACATAAGAGGATAACTCAGAAATAGCGGTGGTGCTGTGGGCTGTGGAGGTGATGGAGATGCCAGATCTCTGGGACTCTGTGGGAGAGCTGAGGAAAATCTGTGAAGACTCACACAACAAATGGTCACGTGAAATATGAGAGGAACTGTCTACCCCAACTGATAGACAGTGGACTGCAAGAGACGCTTTTGAGATAGTGAGCACAGGGCACCACGACACCTTATCTCCTCACACAAGAGGCAGACTCCAACACTGAAATGAATTGCACGATTAATTTGGGTGCAAGAAGCTTTGTCTGTCTGTTTACAGGTCGGGAAAAACTGAACACTGACAAGAATCATAATACCACTTGTGATCTGAATGTTAAATGTTATGTAGATATATGTATCGGTTTGTATGCATGTGCAGTTTTGATTAAAAAAATTTACTAGACTCTTTGTCATAAAATCTTTGTTTTTGCTTGACATTAGACCAACCACACACTGAGTTTTGCATCTAAACAGTTGGTGACTTTTCCACATTCCCCCAAGGTTCAAAGAGGCATATTTATATAGTAATATATCAAAAGCCTATTCAGAATAACATTATACTCAGGTATTGTATTGAAATTGTATTATTTATTATTTAAGTCTTTTCCTCCACCCTGAACTTAAATTTGCAGTAAAAGCAAAAAGATGTTGCTTTTATTGCATTTCATTCTCTGTTTTATTGTTATGTTTTCAGAGATCATGTTTGCAGCCCTCAGATAATGTGTGTTACACTGCAGTTAAAAATCAGCTCATTGCCTTGTGGAATGCTGCACCTACCTCCTATTTTAGTACAAGTTCAGAAAAGAAAAAAAAATACATTGGATGTGGGGTAATCCATTTCAGAAATAATGATTCAGAATTGCTGCTGTGTTTCTTTCCATATATGGCCAACAGCAGGAAGGTTGAAAGTTAGTTTGGAAACCTTTCAACTTCATCTCATCAGAGGGCTTTGTGATTCCTTCAGGCTGTTGGACCACTGGTGACACACAGCAGCAGATCAGCATGCGAGGTAAAAATTAGCATTTTCCAAAGATAGGTGATTATTCTCAGTTAGCCGGTCTTTAGTGGTGAGACCACAGAAGAATGAAACAGATTCAGAAGTGGTACCCTGAAGCCTACGTTGAACACACGGGTGGACATGGTCACATGTTGCAGTTCATGCTGAATCTGACAGACGGTTCAGTTTATTGATTTTAAGTGAGAGGAGCTAGGTGGGAAATCTCTGGGTGCCATCAGAGCAAAGAATCTCCCACTGTTTAACATTTATAGGTTCACTAACTCCCTGAAACTTCCTGTGGTATTTCCTCTCCTCAGACTGGAGTGTACTGTACGAAGAATCAATAAAAGACTTCAGGGAAGATTTTAAAGCTTCCACCATGACTGAGCAGTTTTGAACTCATGAGTTTAATGACCAGCCTGAGAGAATAAAATTGTCATTGGTGGTACATAATTAAGACTATTATAACATAACAAATCCAATTTTGTTGTACATTCTCAACAGTAACAAAGGTTATCATTCAGAAGTGAAAATTAATCATTCTGAGGAATGAGCCGAGTCTAAAACATGAGCAAGCAATATGGTAAAATGAGATTATTCATAACACTCAAATCAAAAAATAAATAAATAAATAAAATTATATATATATATACAATTACCATTATTTGTAAATGTAATTTCAAAAGGACTGACACCATTATCACCATCGCTCATGCGCACAGCCAGTATAATATCCCTTGTAATTCACGTTTGCCAGGTTCCTACCTCAGGCTACTTCAGTCCTTCTAAATCAAGACTGTAAGTGCAGGATCAAGACTCTGCTGTCACGCACCATAAGGCTGATGCGAGGTCTATTTTCCTATCAAGATCCAGGGAGGATTTGCAGGTGAGAACCTCATTCCAGACTGCCTTTGAGCTGTTTTATGCACCCACACTGGACACACTATTTCAGCTTTTCTTTATATTTTCTCTGTCTCTCATATCCTTACATCTTATTCTCTGTACAGTATTTTACAGTACTACAATATTAGACTATACATTTCTCTGTTAAATAATTCAATTAACTTTCTGATGAAAATCTTTATCAGCTTTATAAGCCAGTATGCAGGAATTTAGTCATGTTTATAAAGGGATTCTTTAAATGTTTGTTGTTATCTGTTATGCTTGTTGTTGTCTTTTGTTAAGTGTGTGTGTTGCCTTGTTTTTACTTTGTTTTTAGTCAGATTAATGTTGCTGTCCTGTCCTGTCCTTTTTTATTTTCTTCTCTTCTTTTTTTTTTTTTAACTTGCACAGTCATTGGAATGCATTCACTGCATTGACTGGATACCCCCTCCCTCTGATTTTTAACTCTTTGAGTCTCCAAGAGTTACAAGTAAACCTGTATTCTGGTTCTGGTTGGGTGACAGGGTAACATGAGCTCTTGAAGATAGTGATGGTGCCTGACCATTAAGAGCTTTGAAGGTGATGGGGAGGATTTTAAATTCTGCTCTGGAGAATCAGTGCAGAGAAGCTAGTGTGGGAAAAATATGACATTTTCCAAGTCAGTGCATGCAGCAGCATTGTGGTGCAGCGATAGAGTCTACAGATAATTGTTGTCGCAGCCTGATAAGAAATTACTATAGTGACAAAACTATTGACTCTTTTTTCTGCAGTACTTGAAGATTATGTGAGTTAAAATGGCATGTCAAAGATTTTCATTCCAAAAAATGTATATTAACTCACTACTGCTGAATATGGTAACATAATGGTGATATGGCTCATTGATTGATTTATTTGCAGTATGGGTTTCTGCGGTTACTTTCCTGAGAAATATGCTGCGTTAAGTTGTTGCTGATCTAAATAAAACATTTCCTGCAGATTCACATTAAAAGCATTTACCTGGCAAAATGCAAGTTGACTTTAACCATTAAGTACTCAAAAAATGTTGTGTATTTGTCAGCGAGTGTAGCGCTTACCGCTATCGTTCATCAAAAATCCATCTACAAAACAAGACATTCAGTCATTTACTGCATATTTTGGCAGTGGATCACTTTGAAGTATTGCAGGGGGTAATGGAACAAGAGGCACAGTGAGCTGTTAGATGAAGAGCTGCAGGCAGGAGACTGCACATCTCCAACTTCCCAGCAAGGTAACCAACTCCCTGCTGTTCACAGACTCATGCCATGTGCAGTATAAAATCAAATCATGGTTGCTAGACAAACTGATGGGAAAAGGCCAATTAATGCTTGACTTCTTTAATAAACTAACAATAATTTGTTTTGCATGATTGCCATTGATGTATGCTGCTCAGAGACAACTCCTGGGTTCCTTAATAGGGGTCCTGGAGGCCATGGTAAAACCATAGCATGCCCCAGAGGAGCTTGGGGCCAGATACGATAACTTCACTTCTGTAATAACTTTTTCCAGAATATTATGGTGGAAAATCGCAGGTCATCTAGGTCCCTATGTTCTTGATGTTTAGTTTACTGATTGGTTTCATCTAGTGTACCAATAAAATTTGGTAGTATCTGCATAACAATGAAAGCTTGTAGAGTGTTTCTTAGCAGTGTTTCCTAAAGTTAGAATGAGGTGAAGAGAACTAATCCAAACACAGAACCCTGTAGAACGTCCAACATTTATGTCCGTGGAGGATTTATCAGTAATATGTACACACTGAAACTAATCTGACGAAGAGGATTTAAACCAGCTTAGTGTGCCTCCTTTGATGCCAATAGAACGTTCCAGTCTGTAATAGGATGTGGTGGTCAATTTTAAGATCTAACGAGACAAGACCAAAGGCAGTTGTTATTTGTTACTTTCACCAGTGCCGTCACTTTGCAATGTAGAGAGTCACACAACTGACTGTTTTCATAAGGGATTTTAAGGAGAAGGTCAGAGGTTACGGAGTCTAGAGGCTACAACCAAAACAACTAGATAAAGATCAAGCTTTTTTTAGAAGAAGTTTAATAATGGAACAAACATACCTTGTCTACCATCAGCCATAAGCCATTAAGTATGTTCATATTAACCACATGCGGAGCTGTGGACCTAAAAATGACACTTTGTTATTTTTCCCACCATCAAACCAAAGGGTTGATAGGACAGAGACTGAGATTAAAGGATCCTCCTCTCATGAACATAATTGTGTCATGGTTTGGGGAGAGAACAGGACCCAATTGCAGATGCAACCACAGATGAGCAAAAAGGCAAAAACACAGGAGGTCTCCAACAGTCCAAACAGAGAGCTCCAACAATAAGGTCAACAGGTTCAAGTCCCGGAGATTACAAAAACTGACACAAAAGGGTCTCCTACCCAAAATGCAAATACAAATCAGAAGCGACCAAAGCCAAAGCCCAAGAAACAAGAAATGCAAAAAAAACAATAAACAAGAACTCACCAAAACTGAAATATGGAGGAGAACCACAGGGGTAGGTGAACAATGAGACAACAAGGCGAACTGGAAAACATGCCCTTCCACACGCAACCGAAGTCCCTGACAGTGTAAAACGAGTTAAGTGTAAAAATGGCCAATGTGTTGTTTCTTCCTGTGGGAGAGTGCAATCATCCAACAAGCCAAGCAACTCAAAACAAGAGTGAATACCAACAGGAAAACATTGCAGGGAATTTGGCACATTTTGGGTGGGCACTACCCACACGTTAAGCTGTGCTGCTCATTCCACAAATGCACAATCCTAACAAGCTGTACTTCATTGTAAAAGTGACTAATCAGTATTATTGGTATTATTAAAGGGTAGAAATGGTTGACTGAAATCACATATCCAAACTTTTTTGGAGGAGTGTAGTATGATTTGTGAGAAAAAAAAATTAAAATTAATTATAAGAGTAAAAATAGAGCAGACTGGGGATGATTGTAGCACTTTTTTTCTCAGCTCCTAACTTGCAGAGGGTTGATGGTAGAGTTCTCAAAGGCTGTCTTTACAATACATGGTTCAAGTGGCCCAATTGCAATATCAAGTGGCGCAGATCGGATCTGTAACATGAATGTGTAAACGAGAAAAAACGCACGGAATTGGATATTGTCAGATCGGATTCAGGCCCCTGTTATGTGGGAATAAATCAGATACAAATGAGATATCTGCCAATACGTCTGTAGTCTCAACAGACAGATCAGATCTTATCTGGCAATGCGTGTCGTAGGCTACATCATCAATAATAATATTAATTCCCATGCCCACACGTTTCGCTGAACCTCTGTAGCCCGTGATTGACATGTTGGGCAGACCAGGACTACCATGGCCAGCTGTGGCCAGCTGTGGTCACTGTCATAGGAATTAATAGGGGAGATCAGGGATGGTTGTAACATTTTTGACATTTCTGTGTGTATCTTGGAGCTCTTTTAAGCCAGTGCGTTCAAAATGTGAGTCAAACAAGTTACATGTTTCTGTTATTAAACGGTGTAGTTGCCATCTCTGCAACACAAACAGAAAATGCATGGTTTAGTCTCAAACATGAGGAGTGAAATCTTACAATTCACCCCATAGTCTGGTTAGTTGTAACATTATTGAATAAGTATTATGACAAAAACATCATAATGAAAGCTTTTTATTCAACACTTAAATTATTTTTTAACATAACTGGTGTATGGGTGCATGTGTGAAGGTGTGTAGATGTGTGTGTGGAGTGTGTGTGTGTGTGTGTCTCAAGCATATTAGTTACTGTCAGCCATAGTCTGATCCTCACCCTTTCGTCTTTGTCTTATCAAGCCCTAGACATACTGAAATTCAAAGAAAACATAAATGCAATTAAAGTTTTAGTTGGAGTAGGTTAACATACTAAACTGCTGTTAACAACTAATCCAGACCCTTGTAGCCATGAACTAACTTACCTTACAGCTATAAACTAGAACATTAGCATTAACAACTTGGATGAAAGATATCTACATAGACACACATTAACCGTGATGTAAGTTTGATGAGTTTAACTACAAAGCAGGCGATGCTATCACAAAAATAAGTGGAGGGGATAAAAGTACTTTCATGCCTGAAAATTAGTTTCTTCCTTCTAAAATTGGCTGTGTCTGCCACAGGCTGCTACTTCCTCACATATGGAAGAAACTGAGCATATACAGAGTGAATCAGATGATTCATAACTTGTTCCTGATTGGAGAAACTGGAAGTGTTACAACTGACCCATGTTACAGCCATCCCCAGTCTCCCCTAAAGTGTTTCATTTTCATGGTGTCCGCGCATCTGTTTTTTTTCCTCACTTGTTGTATTTATATAACACTCATTTATAATGCGGATCGAGGGCAGGCGAGGGAGTATGAAAGAGGGCGCGTGCGAGAGAAACACCGGATTTCATGTTTGCCTACCAAAACGAGCCAATCAGAAATCAAGAGAGGAAAAATAATGTACACTAATGTACAATAATGTACACTGTGTCCAAGAGGCTTTGTCCTGTCCTCACTATGTGAGCGAGATGTTCAATTTGTAAACAGTGACTTGGATATAAACTCTGAGCACCAGACTCACCTTTGTTTATAATTATTCTCGAATTATAACGTGACCTAATAAATCTCCCGTCTTTAAAAAGGTTCAAAAGGTTCCATCTTATTTCCTCTTCAGCAGGTTGTTTCATGCAATCAAAGCAGGTGTAACTGCAGATATCAGATATAGGTCACTAAAGAATCGGATATAGGCAACAAATCGGAACTGGGCATCAAGGCTTGTAGTGTAAAGTCCCCTCATTTGCCTACTACAGTTAGCAATGCCTTATACTTCTCAGTGACTGTTGAGCTTCCTACATATTTCCCCTGCTTTCAGTTCAGTCCTGAATGTCCTATCTTTATCATTGAAATAAAAAAGTGTTCCGAGAACACATATTTGGCCTTCATATTGTTTATGGGGTTGGAGATGAGCCGTGAGTTGGAAAAGGTTGGGAACCAATGCTCAAAGAGAAGCCAATTAAATCTAGAAATAAATTAAAACAGTGCTAAGGCTGTTGACATCAGAATGATTCAATTATCTACTATATTTACTCTATCTGTACTAATCTAAAACTAGACTAGATTTCAATTGTATGGACTGTGGTATACATTACATATAACAAACAGAACTGGTGTTTTCCAGGTTGAGTGTGAAAGACTAAGAAGACAGCTTTCAAATGAGTTATATGATTGAGTTTAGGTTTAGGGTTGATTAATGGGCTTGAGTTGAAAATGGCTGCAACTCCACCTCCTTGGCAGGTGCCTCCAGGAATGTGAGTATTAATAAAGTCTGGGGGGAGTGGATTCATTTAGTCTAACATATTCTTTATGACTCAGCCAGGTTTCAGGGAGACAAGATAAATCATTATGATGATCTGATATTAGATTATTTACGAATACCTCTCTGGCTGACAGAGATCTCATGTTGAGTTTAATTTAATTGTTCTATTTTTTAATTAAATTCTGTTAGGTTTGTTAATTTTGAGATGGTTTTATGTATAACTCTTCTGTTTACTTTTGATTTAATTAATGCAAGTGGTGGTGGTGATGCTGGTGATGGTGGTGATGGTGGGGTGGGTCTCTGGAGTTTTGGGTGGGTGAAAGTTCTAATGGAAGTGCAGAGAAGCGTGTAAGACTGCAAATCTGCTGCCTTCTGGTCTCCACTCTGGGTTGTCATGTTTCTGTACTAATAAACTCCTCCAGATTTCTAGATACGGGAGCTGCTCCATCCAGTGTGGTGTGTGTGCTGTCTCTTCTAATCAAGGCAGGTCTTCCCTGGAGAGTCTGACAATTATCTACAAAGTCCATGTCATTTGCTGGACACCACCACAACTGCCAGTGTTTGAATGATACATGTGGTAATACATGTCTGATCAGATTTGGTAGGGGCCCAGAGAAAACTAGAGTCAAACCATGTCTTTGTATATGTACACAGTGATTCAGCATTAAATACTGTGACCTCTGATTGGCATTTTATAGTTACACTTATCCTTAGTCAGCAGTTTTAAAGGGTTCTACATTGCCCACTCTATTCTAAGAAATACATTTGTCTATGGGTTGTGTTGCTAACTTCATGGCGCAAGCAGTTTGTTATCCAGTGCATACTTCTTTTTTTTTTTCTTTTCTTTTCTTTAATGACTTTGCCTGGTTTTCTGACATCTTGAAAATAAAATGGTGGCAACAAGAGATCCCATCTTATTTTTTTTAACATTATGAGTCTAGGTTCAAAAGGAGAGTGGAGTTTGGTGCTTTATGCCCAGTGCTGCTGACACTGCAGATGTGGAGCACTGATATACATCCATCATGTTATTGGAATTAATGTGAAGGCCGTCTGCAGGAGTTTGATGTAATGGACAGACACAGAATGAACTTCAAATGGACTACAATACTATTTCATTTTACTATTTTCATTATTTTATTATTGATGTTGGGTATTGTTATTAAAATCTTTAGTTAATTGGGCAACTGTTCTCATGAGGATGCTAAAGCAGGGAACCCATTGCTTAAAGCTGACTTTTCCTGCACGTTTATCTGAGATATTCAATGTAGTATAATAGCCTGTAGCTTACTATTTAGCTGGCTGTTTAGTTTTTAAAATGCATTTAGATAGCCCTCGTACGTTACTTGACAACACTGGTCATACATTACTTAACAAGGCAGGCGCTTCTCATCTGCTGTTGTGAGGTCACAACAACAGGAGGCCTCACAAGCCTCCTATCAGTCATGACGAGAGGAAATACAGGAATTAGATCAAGCTTTGACCTGCATGGATGTACTCCATGTTCTTTCTGTCTTTACTACATGGAAAAGAAAAATATGCACAATGACATTCAGTTAAAGATTAAGATCATTATCATTGGTGAGTGTTGTTTTACCACTGTTTCACCACTTGGACGTCTACCAAATACTTAAATTGAGATGGTGATAGAATTCCTCAGACCTTCTGCATTTGAAGCAATAAAGCTGTCTAGTGCAGATTTAACAGCGAAATTAAAAACCTGTGGTCATCCACTGCGGTGGTATTTTTACCATATCTATTTTCATTCTTTAATACACTGAGTTTTACTGCCACCCTCATAGAAAAATTGGCTAAGTTGACGGTGGTCAGCTTGTGGGCTTGATGTCACTGGCACCAAGCGACTATAAATTATCAAATGGTTGGCTGCTCAGTGCTCTGTGGCTTCTTGGCTGGAGTGCTACAATGTGGTCTGAAAGCAGTGACAGAGTGATAATCTGAAAATATAAACAGGACTTGTGGCAGTCTACTGAATTTATAAGCGAGGGCTTTTAGCAGAGTGGTGCCAAGAGATGCCCTGCCACTCACACTGTTTGGTCACTCTGCAGTAAGAGGTTTAAAAATATAATAAAATTAAACCATTAAGCTGTCAGTTATACGGGGGTGGGTGGGTAGGAGTGATAATATAAACATGTCATTAAAAACAAATTGTAATGGAAATAATGTGTCCGTGGCAACCTGTTTTTTTTCATTTTTTTCTTAAAATTTATTTTATTTCAGCGAGCAAGAGAGAAGATGGAAATTGATCTAGTCTTTGGGCATTAAGTGTAAGGCTGTTATTAGGTAATGTGCCTAACTTATCCTAGCATAAAGACTACCCTGGATCTCTGTTAGGAAGCAACGCTGACTGATTCACTTTTTTTTTTTTTTTTTTTAGAGATGTTTATTTACACGCTATATCCTTACATCTATGGCAGGCTGGAGAAACAGTCATTAAACCACAAGTCCTTGTGCAAACCAAAAATGAAAAGCCAATTTAAAATCAATATATTGTACATATAAGATCATATACACATGGTGGTACAGAGGTTAGCACTGTTGCAAGAGGGTTCTGGATTCGAACCCGCAGGTTAGGTTAATTGGCAACTCTAAATTGCCCATAGGTATGAATGGGAGTGTGAATGGTTGTTTGTCTGTATATGTCAGCCCTGTGATAGACTGGTGACCTGTCCAGGGTGTACCCCGCCTCTCGCCCCTAAGTCAGCTGAGATAGGCTCCAGCTCACCCGTGACCCTAGTGAGGATAAGCGGTATAGAAAATGAATGAATGAAGATCATATACAATAATGTAAATGCATTTTTGAGGGGAAAATAATCTAGGGCACTCCAGAGGCTCAATCCTTGCCACAGTGGCCTGTCCATGTCACTTGCATGTCAACCCTGACCCCCCCACCCCAACACACACACACACATCAACGATATTGAAGGAAAAAAAAAACAAAAACAAAAAAAAGCCCCTAAAAAATAACCTAAACCTTCTGAGCTGAAATATCCCTGTGCAGGTTCTCCCACAGTCCAAAGACATGCTCACTAAGTTACTTGGTGACCCTAACTGCCTGTAGGTGTGAATGGTGAGGGTGTGAGTTTCTACTCTATATGTTTGCCTTCGTTCGTTTACTCTATATGATGGACTTGCACCCTGTCCAGGCTGTCACACACGGGATTATATCTGATGGATGGATGGATGATATACAATGTACTTTTTTTTTAGTATACAAATTTCTAATTTTAAATGCCCTGGACCCTTGAATGCATTAACTTGTTGTTACCCATAATTCATGGATGTCTGCTGGAGTAACTTGAACTACCAAACCTCAATCTTGATGTATTAATTAATACTGGTCCAGTTTTGGGAATGTAATGCTATTGAAACAGAGTTACAGAAGCCGGCTGATGAGAGTATTCACTACATCTTTTATATCTCCACCTCATTCTTTACCCTCAGACATTATTCACCTCTATTCATATCACACACCTGCCAGGCTCTCAGAAAAAGACTACCTCTCTTTAGAGCTAGTCATGACATCATTATCTGGACCCCCATAACAGTCTCAGAATAAGCTTGCTCTGCTTTCCCAGGATACAGTCTTGAACTTAAAAGTTCACATTTCAATTCATTACACCTTCGTACAGGTTAATGGGACTGGGGTTATATAGACGTCTTAAAAGCCATTTGTGTCTTAGATGACAATAACAGCATTAAAAGCAAAATGACAAATATTCATGTTTAGAAAGCATTTGAATAAAATGTTCTTTTTATTGTTTAATTTTCCTATGGCTCACTTGGACATGAACGCCACCTCTTAATAACATAAATCTGACAAATATTTGCTATACAAGAAATATTTCAAGATAGAATGATGGCTATTGTGTGAGTTGTTAAATGTGTTGCTTGCACATTCATTCAAGGTTCATAAACATAACCATGGCACATCCCTGGCCTCGGCACTTTACCAGCAAGCCCATTTTTATATTGTGCTGTCAAAATAGTAGAGGCCATAAAAAGACAGACATTGTATGGACAATGTCTGTCCACACAACGTCGCCAGAGACATACACTATTCACAAAAAGTTAGGAATATTCAACTTTATGAAGAATGTAAGAAGTTCATGCTACAGTGATATTATATCATGAAATTGGGGCATTTAAGTAGAAGTGTGGAATGGTAATTTCTTCACTTCAACCAATGTATTGAAACAAAAGCTAACAACAGTGGTGGGTATACCACAACAAAAATTGTGTCACTAAGTCGTCATGTGGCCAAATGACGTCCACTTATCTGTCTTTATGCGACTCTTCCAGTCTCTGTGTGTCTCTGTTCAACCTGCTGATGACACTCTGTGACACTCTAAGCTCAGTGGACACTTCCCTCTGATAACATCCTGTTTGAAGCCTCCACATGCCCAGGTACTGTTGATGGATTGTTAGGTGTCGTCTTGGTCTCATGATGTCAACATGTGAACAACATGATGAAGAGGACTTTCAATAAGAACTGTCACCGAACCAGAACATGTAGTGGTCGATTCATGGATCAGACACTTGTTGTGATATTTGTGGTTAATCACCTTGTTAGAGAACAGCATGTTATGTTATAAGTACTGAAACACTGAACACTTGGACATGTGCATTCAAAAGTTTAGAGAAGGTCAAATTAAGTTCACCTGTAAAGGTTATTGTGCATTTTAGGTGTATTGTGAAAATTCATCCCTAACTTTTTGTGAGTAGTATATATGAAAAATGTAGAGAGCTGCACTACAGCAAATGATCACTGGATTGTACAGATTAGATAATCATTAATCATTAAATTAAATCATACCACAACCCACTTAAAACAGACTGACACGTGAAACAACATTTCGAGATCGTTAGGAGGGAACACTGGAGAAAGCCAGCCACATGTCTGAGCAGCAGTCAGACCCATGGGAAGTCTGTTGCATGTCATATCAGAAGACATATCAGAGAGGTTAGCATAGTAAGCATCTTCTTTATTAGCTTATAACTAGCCGTAACAGTGTTTGTGCTGATGCAAACTTTTTCTCTCTGCACTACACAGTTTCAGGTTTCTTTTGGCAGAGCCCTGTCCTCACAAGTTGGTAGGACTGGTTCTGTAGACATATGATGTATGAAACCCTGGATGTCTGAATCCGTTTTTATGAGACAGTCTGAGGTGGAAATACACATTCATGGCACTGACTGCTCATCTAGCTCAATATATGTCACATATTACATAAATAAAACTTCATATGAGAATATTAACAAGGTTGGGAGGTCAAGCTTGAGACTGCGGCTTTGTATATGTAGCCTATCCATCCGCACTGACCTTCACACCATCACTTTTCACTTGGTTTCCCTATGTTCTGTTAGACGTCTCTATGGTACTATTGAAGAGTCTGACACACTGCTTGAAAATGGCACTCTTTACATTTCAAAGCATTTGAATTGGTATAGACAAAGTGTCAAAGCTGATTCTTCTCACTTTGCTTTTCTGTTTAATAACTGTAATTGTTGTAAATATGTCTATTTGCTCAGAACTGTTCTATATATTTCCAGCATCAAACCATTGCAGCCCAGTCTCAATAACACCTGTTGTGTTATTGACATCATTTAACCAAACTCAAAACTGAATTAAACAATGTAAGTAACTCTAGAACTCACAGAATCCTTGCATTCACAACAGCTCCTTTTGTCTGTCCTTCTGAGTACTATGTATTTTTGTAAGGCCTCTCAAAAGGAGACATCAGGATCAGACGTAATGATATTTCAGTACAGAAAAAACATCTGCTTCAGTGTCACTGAGAATGAATTCTAATTCATTGATATGCTACTGTTGCTGTTTTTCTGTGGGGTTTTGATGTTCCAGTCTGATTTAATGATACAGACTTAAAAGAGAGCAATCTGTTTTTCCGTTTAATCAACCACAAAATGGTCCTGGCGATGAGTTGAGGGCCAATTCTATGAGGACCCGGTGCCAAGAGAGTTTCTCTGGCAGAAGAACTGATTACCCAAGTCAGGTATCCTGCAGAGTGTAACCTGCGGAGGCTAAATACTTCACCTCTCCTCCATCTGTCATCGCTGTTCCCTTTGTCCTTCAATTATTCATCAGATGCTCCCTCATTTTATGGTCATCTGTGGGAGGTCAAATAAATAATGACTGGACAAAATGACATTTACCAGCATCTCTGTCGCTGCTCATCCAAACTTTGCTAATTTCAAATTTGGGATGTAGCAAAAGAGGAAACTGTATGGGTATTAAGAAAGACTTCTGTGTCCCTGATCGCTAATACCAACAAAAAGCTCAGTATTTAGCTACAAGAACCCAAAGTTTGTTTCTTGTTTTTTTATTTAATTTGACTCTGTGCCAACCCAGAAAAGACAGAACAAAGAATGTAGAAATAATCCTGTACTCTTTCAAATGTCAAACTGAAAAACTGCTCAATACACAAGGTTTCTGTGCATTGATACCCACATGATCACCCCAGCCAAGTACACAACCCGGTGTCTGCCCTGTCTTTATCAGGGATCCAAACAAAGCCATCAGCCACTGTGCAGCCAAGGTAGCTGTTATCACTGACTCCATTAGAGATGCACAGACACCTCAGATTCCATTCTCCTGGGAGACTTATTGGAAAGGACAGAAAACTAATAGACAGTTTGGGAGTTCTGATATTTAGGAATGTATCTTCTTTCATCTCCCCCAGATAACAGGAGGGACACTGTCTGTAGTGTGCAAATAAGTCAGAGCTGAGTATGAAGAGTAAAAGCAAAAGTATAGGAGAAATATTGCTGTTGCTGCTGCAGTCACATGGTCCACCATTGGTCCTGATTAAAACTGTCTTTACTCAGAGAAAATAAATATTACTGTTGAGTGTAAATGATGTATTGTTTCTCAAATGCTGTAAATAAACATTGTTCAAACACGTTTCAGATTAGGCCTGCACGATATCAGCAGAATGTCCGATGTGCGATGACACTGTTCATTCCTGCGATGACGATATGACTTCAGACAAATTAGCAAATTTATAATAATAATAATAAGCTGTGCATATTAACCATACATTCCTGTGTCTTTCTGAAAACGACTCAATACGCTGTGGTACATATGCCAGGCCTGTAGTGGCGCTGTAACACTGCCACACAAATACACCACAAACAGAGAACAGGACTGGAAAGCTTGTGCGCTGTAAACAAACTCCAGACATTATGAGTCGACAAAACATGAAAAGCCATGCCAGTACAAATATGCTGATCGATGCCGCGTGGACATGTTTCAGGCGCAGTATCTGAGAGACCTGACGGAAGTCCACCGTTGTAGTTGTTATGTTATGTGTAGCTCAGGTTACAGGTATGAGGTGTACGACTGTGACGGCATGGCGCCTGTAAATTAAACATACTCAGGTAACTTCAGGCTAAATTTTTACCTTAAACAGCTTTTGCGTAATTGTGATGGTTTTAGAGCTGCACGATATAAACTATAAACTGACATCGCAATTTTTTTTTGTTTTTGCAATGTATATTGCAGTGTTAAAAAACACAACAACAAGCTCAGAGACGTTTTTCTGAAGCAAAACAAAAGTTTGTTCTAAAAAAATGGGAAAACATTGCACATCCTGCGATGTGACTATTGCACGTGTGCACAGGGTGATGACGATGTTCAAACGACACATCGTGCAGCCTTAGATGGTTTAATAAATGACTTGTTACTTGTTACAGGGAGAATGGAGGCTCTCTGTCTTCCACCTAGCATCTCTTGGCTGAAAACCAACCTTGCAACATCAGTGCCTCTGCCCCGGTGTCCAGCTCTCGTCTCTGTGCACTGCAACACAATCGTGCCTCGTAACCCATAATCTCTTGTTTATGACAGATAAGACTACACAAATATACATGCTGTAACATCATATATTATATATAACGTTATGCACTGCTCTACTGATTGTTTTCTTGCCAGCTTCATTGAAAAGGAGGGTTAGCGGAAAAGCGACCATACTTGCATAGTTCCCCTTTAAGGAGTTATTGAAAGGGCTCCCATTCAATTTTGTGTGGATGTGATATTGTAAAAAGTCAAGATTTATTGATTATTTATCTGGCAGTTTGGTTTCTAAAGGTTCTAGCAATTGTCACTGTCACTAGATGTCACATTGGAGCAGTGTTGGTCAGTCTCTCTGACCACAACAAATGCTTTGTCAGACACTACTGGCCTCCTCTCAGCCACAACAGCCCCTCCCTTCATGTTATCAGTCCGCAAGGTGTTATAAAGCCCAGTGAAAGAGGTAACCAAGCATACAAAGAAAATTTTCCTTGTGGGGATGAGAGCCAACAAAAAAAAACAATCCAGCCATAACCACCGCATCCTGAACAAAGCTGCCAATTCACAATCACTGTAGTTATGAGTATCAAACATAAGAAAACTACACACGTTAAGCACGAGTAAAATGCAGCCAGTCTCCCTCTGTATAGACAAGCCTTTTTAATCTTATAGCAGAAGGTGTAATGACAAATGCACTTATGTGAACACTTTTTCCTGTAGTTCAAGTTTCCTTGATTAAACCTGTGATACAATCAAAACAGCACAGTTGGCTGAAAAGAAACCACATGTATTATGTTTAATCAAGTACTGATGGTAAATGTAACCCTCTCTATCAATTACTGCTCCTCACCTCTCTTCTTTCACATTATGATGCACTTTTGAGTCCTTGAATGATTTGTTGTCGTTATTAGACAAAGTGCTAAGTGGAGAATGCCATGACAGTGAAAACAATAACTTCAGCACTTGCTGATTCTCATCTTCATCTTTGAATGCACCAGAAATATGAAAAGTAGTCATATAAAGAATCAAGCACTGGAACACATCAGAGAGAGATGTGAGCATGACGCATGGACTTCAAACCACATTAAACCTGGTGCAGCCCACCCTGAAAGGCTGCTACGTGGCTTGGATTTTGTGGCTCATAACTCATAGCTGAAGTTGAGACAAGGCAGTCGCAGCTCTGGGTGTAAATTGAATATTCACCACTTACACACCATGGCAGTAGATTATTAGGTACACCTGTGATGAATTCCACACAATAGCCCTGCCATACTTCAAAGTATGAAGTATTATACATCCGCTTTATGTTGATACTGTGTCAGTGAGGTGTTGAATCACACAGTCCAAAATGTAGTTTGCATTGCATTACATTTTGGAGGTAGAATGCAGTGCTGCTGTAACAGACTGTGTTGTACTGGGATGTATATTTTACTGTGTAATGTACAACATTCATACAGCAAAATGACTATTAGTCATCTAAAGCAGCAGTTACACCTCTCTTCTTGATGTGACCCGACACATCCTGCAGAATAGTGTTATTTTTCAGATGTGAACAGTCTTATAGGTCTCATCTCGGTCAGACTGAGATACAGTCACAAAATGCACATTTTGCAGCATCCAATCTCAGCTGTGTGAGCATAAATCTGGCTACAGTCCTGATCCTGCCAGCAGCAGCATTCACTCATCATGGGCCACGCCGACATGATGAAGGATCTGGAGGGAAAAGTCAGTGTAGACGCTTGCTGATGTTTTCTGCACTCCAGCTGCTCTCTGCACCCGAGAGGAACACTATGGAGAGTGCTGTCCTATATTTTAGCAACCCAGAGAAAATTACAGGATACCATTTTCTCAATAGAAATCAACAGGACAATAAAAAAGCTCTTTATGCATGAAACTGCACTCTAAACATCATCTATCTGTCTGAGCTATACAGCCAGAAACATCAAAAATATAGTGCTCAATATTCTTTTTACCCAACTGTTCATGTTTGCAATACACAAGTGCAATTTAGAATAGCAACATGTAACGTTCACACACATACAATACGTATTGAGAAAAGAAAAAAAATGATATTGAAAGATGCCAACATAGCATAATTGTCTATGCTACACACTTGACCACAGCCAGTGATGGTGCTGGGTGTGGTCAGATTCCTATCAGTTCAGAAAGGTGATGCGATACATTTAAAGCTTGGGTATGATTTCCTTTAATAAAAACATACCAACCTTCTCAGAAAATATTGTGGTGAGATATACAGTTGTATAGCATGTACAGTATATGAACCTGCCATCTAAGATAGAAGAGGAAAACGTATTGATTTGGTACTAGTCCCAAAACTGAGGTATATAATGGCTTTAGTAAATAAAATGCCAAAACACCCAGCCATACTGTTGGTGGTAGTAAACAACCCCAGACTGAAAACACATGTTGAGACCACCTCTGAGTCAGCATGTTGCCCACTTCTGAGTCAGCATGTTGCCCACACTCTCGATCACAAAGATGAATGTCTTTCACCTGTTTGCAGCTGCCAAGTCAACTCCCATTTAACACAATCAGAGACAGAGAGAGGGGGGTAATGATTCTTCAGTCGAGTAAAAGATTGGAGTAACTCTGTGGGTGGCATACTCCCTCAGCTGGTCAAAGTTTTACCATCATGTCATGAGAAGGCACACAGATTCAGATAAAGTTGGATAATGAAAAGTTTTAAATATCTCTGTCTCAAATGGAGGCAACAGCTGCTGTTTCCCAGAGGATTTCCCTAAAAAGAAGATCACTTGTCATTTCCTGCTCTCGCCCAACACACTCAGCTCCTCCATTCCCCTAAAGGAATGATTAAAAACTACACAACTACAACAATTAATCATTTTCTGCCAACACAACCAGACTATTTCAGGACCAAAGTCTGAAAAATAAAAATTACAACACAGCACTCCTATAGATGCATGTCATAAACATAACATAAATCTCCAAATGACCCGTATTTGTCCCTGTTACTGTGCTAAGAGAAAAGGGGTCAATATGTTGCTAATTCACATCAGTAGCTCTGTGCAAATGTTGCATTTTGGACAAGGAGTAATTCAACAGACACAATAATTAGTTGAGCTTCTTGGGGGCACCGGGTAGTTACGCGGCCATTAAACTCAAAAGATGTCTTCCTGTTGGGAGAGTGAATGTTTGCAGCCGTGTTTAACACAGTAAGACAGAAGCCATCACTTTACCTCCACAGTGAAGGTAATAAAAGATCAAACATTACTTCACAAATTCTAATTAAAAGTTCACCTGCCTTCTTTCCTCATGATTAAGTGCTGGGCGTCTGGTGTAGGAAAATGATGCATGGCATATCCAACTTATATTAATTATGTTCTACGAGTATCTTCGGCAAGCTAAGCATCTTTCCATGTTAAATTACCCCAAATGTAATTTCAGACAGTCTGTGAAAAATGTTTCCACTCAGAGTGACTGTTTCAGGAGCATGTTGAGCTGAGGCCCCTTCACATATTCTGATAAACAACAAGATGTTGGCGTTAACGGAGGTCACCATCAGAGAGACAGCGTGAAGTCCATTATTTGTTATATGAGAAAACAGCACAAAACAGGTGCATTGAGAAGGAATTGCTCCTTAAGCATAATGAGTGAATACGGATGCAACATAATGGTCTGCACAATTTGTACCGTCACTTTTATTTCATTTCATGATTGATGTACAAAAATAAAACAGAATGAAAAATGTGTCAACTGCAAATAAGACTGTACAAGTCATGCAGCGTGTGCTGGCAAAAGTCTATTTCTGTTTCCATAATTGGTTCAGCATATTCCATCAGCACACAGGATCACTCCTTACAGTGCTTTTGGTCAACTAATGACTAGAATGGTGTGACCAGTCTGATGAAGTGTGCGTCAGTAACAGGATCTGCCTATAGCCATTCTTAGAAAGTCAGTGAATCATTGTTATGTTCTGAATCTATTGTGCAAACCATCAAAATTATGTCTTTTTTTAAAACTTAGATAATTTAGTGCAGTTAAACAAGGGTTGTTTCTGTATTTCATATGAGGTATGATTTAAAGTCAAAAGGCTTTGGAGGAACACTGAATCCAAATATGTTCTTGCTTGTAAAGAGGAAATATATTATTGCTAGGCACTACATTTAATTACATATTCTTATCAGTGAGTATCATATTCTCATTGACATCACTCTGCATATACTGTAGATATGGATGGGTCATTTTTAACAGCTGTTGCTGTCTAAATACTAAAAAACTCATTAAAGTCTGCAAATTTCAACTCCTGTGAGTCTGGGCTCTAACAGATGGTTACGAGTGACTGATGGCTATACACAAGCTCAGCTAACACATGAGGCTGACAGACTCTGTAACTATAAAAACTGAGTTTATAAGAACTAGCTTATGAGGCTTAGCTTCATTTGTGATGAGTAACTTCCAAGAGTGGCTTCCTTGGATGGTGTGACTCTGTCACTGAGTTGCTTCTCCCATTCAACAGACCCAAGCCCCATGCTGCCAAATCAGCCAGTCTGAGAGCATGATCCCTGATCAAGGAAAGGCCCCCAAGCACCCTTGCAGCAAAACCCACCAGCACCCTTTTCCCATCACTGTGTTTATCATTACACCAGTGTTCTCTCCCCTAGTTACATCTTATTGAAATGCAACTTTGTGAGCGCCTCATTTAAATCTCTGTGAACTACAGTCTCTCTTGAGATCCGCACAAGTTCAACATTACAGCTTCAGGTTTATGAAATTCAATATTTTTTTTTTCCTTTTTTATTTTTTTTTTTAGACAGGATCCTGGGTTTGAAGGCTGGGGAGACATAGACCTGAGGTAAAGTCACTTTGCTGAGATGAATAATTATGAAACCATTTGTGCTAACTCCCCTGAAGACTTTAAGAGCTTCTAAAGATCATGGTACAAGTTCAAGATAATTGCTATGTCTAGGCTATGTCTAGGATATTTTGGAATTCCACATAAATACACTTATTAACAATTAAAATAAATTTATAAATACAACATTCAAAAATGGCCATATGCCCTGTCATTGTGTTAGCCGAGCTGTATTTCCTTTTCTTCGCTGCTAAGTGTGTATCTGCCATTTTTTCCTGGCTTGTCCAGTCGCTGTCTTTGTGGTAGTAGCAAATATTCAATGAGAACTTTCAAGGCTGAAGTAAAGAAGGGTTCAGTGTGAACAGCAGTAGAACATGGGTCAATCCTGACAACTGCTGTCAGGGAGCGTGCGCAGCTGAGCCCGAGAGGAGGCGCCCAAATTGAATGTTGTGCTTTTCCTCTGTTTTGCCAACCCCACTCCCGGCCATGTGCATTTGTTTTCAACGAAGCTGGTGAGAAAGCAATCAATAGAGCGGTGGATAATGTTATTTATCCTATACGATGTTACAACGTGTATATTTGGGTAGTCTTATCCGTCATAAACAAGGGTTAGGGGGCACGTTTGTGTCGCGGTGCGCAGAGATGAGACCTGGGACACCGGGGCGGAGACACTGATCTTGCAAGGTTGATTTTTCAGATATAAGATATAAGAGATGCTAAGTGGAGGTCAGAGAGCCTTCATTTTCCCTATAACAAGTTACAAGTCATTTATTTAACCATCACAATTACTCCAAAGCTGTTTAATTAAGGTAATAATGCAGCATATTTAAGCTAAAAATCCTGCAGAGTTCCTCTTTAATGCATACTCATATGCTCACAAGGAGTTAATGTTCACTTTACCTCTCTGTTGAGACAATAATTAATAATATTATATACACTGTAAGAGATGAAGAACAAACTGCACATGAAAAATTGAACAATACATTTGTTAGTTCTGCCAAAGCTAATAAGAGGTATCAGCAGCCTGAGCGGGCTACATGAAACAAACTACAGTGCGTCTGCCAGTATTAATCTTGTTATCGTCATGTAAACAGGAAGCAATTGTAATGCTTAGAAATGCTACAGTTGATTTTGCCAGAAAATGAACCTGATATGTTCAGATTGCAATATCAAAGACCTCTTTTCATCTATTTATTTATTCATTAATTTTCCCCGTTTAGGAAATGACTTTCTTTCACCTCAGAAGTAAATGAGAAAATTGCAATCTGTGGAGTCCCGACCGTGATTAAGAAGTCACTCCCAAAAATGTGTTCAACAGCATTGCTAAATAAAAAGCAAGGATGAAAACCAAACATTAGCAGAATTAATTAAATTGTTTTCCTGTGTCCACTGAGTCCAATAGGTTGATACAGCTCTTTTTTTTTTTTTACTCTTAACAAGAAAGATTTATTCAGCTGCTCATCCAAGGGCAAGACAAATTAAAATGCACAAAGGGTAAGACTGAAATTAAAAAAATGACATGCTGCGGAGACTTTACTAGGCATGGACCGAACTCATAAACAAAACTTATATGCAAATTAAATAATGCTGCATTAAATCCCAAAACAGCAAATTTAACTTGGTCTGGCAATTTCTGAACATTGGTGAAGTCATCAGTGTTTAAAGAAGCTGACCTTAGTTGCACCTGCAAAATGTATCATCAGTCACTGGTTGCCATTAGGTTCTGTGATTCATTTTACCATTAAGTTTTATACCCACATGAATCCCCTGTTTTTTTGTCTTTTAGGTATCATGAATATGCTAATTGGGAAGAAAAATCAAATACCAAGAGTCTAACATCAAATTAGGAATGCATGGGGAGGAAGCATTCAATTAGAGTCATGTCCCTTGCTCAAATCACAGGCTACCATGGCTACTGTCAATGCAGAGGTTTTAGGTTTGTTTGTATGACTGCGAGAAATTAGTGAGCGATAACGAAGTGGCGTATCGTGTCTTGGAGACATCACAATCTGACATTTTGAGAGCATGGTTATAGCAAAACAACGTGCTGCTAAACTCTGAATGAGACATGATAGCATTCAAAATGGACTCAGTCAGGGTCCATAATTACCCGTAATAAATATAAATAAATTATAGATAAAAATCAAATATTCATACTGGTATCTTCAAGTTAGTTTAGGCTGAATGAAATAAATGTAACCCAGGCCGTATCTGACTCAGGAGACATTGTCCTAACAACCTGAAATGATTAATGTTACAGCCATACCAAGCCCTCACGGGTTTTAACAGTAATTTAAAATCCTGTACAGCCAAGGTAAACTCACAGAGCCGATTTCATTTTGGGGGCTGATTAGACTTGTTCTCAGGACTGTGTGTACAACGTGCTTGGCATCTGCCAAACTCAGTTACAACGGCAGAAAGGAGAAAGGAAAAGAGCGCAGGAAGAAGATTTTCTCTAACTTTGACCAAGTGGCTGTGGCAGTTAAAACATTTAACCATGGAGGGATATTGTTGTTACATGAATGGATATTGATGGTTAAAAACAAACTACATACTTTGTCACTAGACATCAGCATTGTGCAAATTAGCAGATACACTGATGAATTCCAACACTATATTTCCTCCAAAATGTTGTGAAGGACCAGATCAGCACAGAATCATGCAGATAACTCGATGCACCTGCTTCCTGGAACACACCTGAAATCCAATATCCTGTTTTTCACTTCTAACTGTTCTTCTAGATGTGTTGCATATGCAGTCATTCAAAATGCATACTCTTAGGATTGGCTACTACATTAGTACTTGCAGGACAGTTGGAATCGCCTCCACTCTTCCCTTGCATCTCCTGTTTTGACTGGCCTGTTTCAGCAAAGCAGTTGATCAAAGGGCAAAACAAAACAAGCAGTGCTGATAGACAGTATTCTACAATCAGAAAATGACTCATATGGGAGCATTTTTCAGGTAAGAATAAAATCCATTTGGTTTCACCTCACTGTCTCTCCAGTGTGTTTCCCCACTGGGTCAAATGCACGGTAAACAGAGAGGGCTATTTTAACAGGTCTCTGTAGAGGCTGCTGCTCAAACACAGAGAACATTATTAACATTTTCCTTTTTGCTCTTGCTGTGGGTATTGCATCAGTATGGGGCTCGCATCCTCCATAATTCTGAGGAAATATTTTAAGTGGAGTGAAACATCCACCACAGGCACCAAATATCATGTCATTAATTATCAAACAAGGGAGGATATGGAGATGGAAACAGAGTAGAACTTCCACAAAGAAATGAGAAATCTTATCAGTTGGTAACCTATTTACTTCTAGCTCAGTCTGCAGTAGGGGGTATAAGCACTTGTGCTGACAAAGACAGAGCACTCCAGCATGGTGAGCAGCTTGTCAAGGAAACTGCACCAAGAAGAAGATGAACATAAACTGTTTAAAAAAAACATTTTTAGCATTTACACTCCTGCCATATATTCTGCAGTTGCTCTCTCTAAACATACAGACTCAGTCTCGCTGAGTCCTTCAGGCTCACAGTTTTTCTAAAGCAAAGAGGAGTTCACCTCATTAAAACTATTGTAATTACAACAGGCGTGTCATGTTTTGTTAAAGCAGCAAATAGCCTTTTTTTATGAGGGGGAATTCGAATGAAGCTTCCTCACTAGAGAGCATTTATAGAGCATATTAAGAACCCAGAATAAAAATGAGGGGCAGAATGAGTAATAAAGCCATGTGACACTGAGGCTTAATTTATTTTGTAGTGTGCAGTAGTGGATGTCAGATACTTTGTCCATTCATTCGGTGTAGTGACAAATTACTTTTACCTGACCTTCACACAGACATGAATCGCACGCAAAGTAGCCGGCAAGGTCACTCTCTTCAGTCTCAACGCTCAATACTCCCAACATCTAGTGAAGCATCAAAGAGCAGGACATGCTCCTGCCTGATTTCCTTCCTGCTGATTTACAAAAATCTTTGCACTTGAGCCAGTTTGCAGTGGTGGAACAGAAGAACCTCCTGTCAGCAGGTTTACTTCATTTGCATTAAAGGAACTGAAGCTGTTGACTAATCAGATTTCACTATTGTGACTTTTTTTTTTTTTTTTTTGCTTGTGAGGACCCACTGTATTCCTAAAATCCATTCTAAATAAGTTAATTCAGTCAAAACTTTATCTCAGCTATAATTAGCCCTTGAGTCATCAACTGAGGTTTTATTTATTCAGGCAGCTACAACAGAGACAATATGAGACAACATGCTGACTGGTAGGGCACATTGAAATGAATTTAATAGTGATGTAGTGTACAATCTAGTCTGCACACATAAAGCTATATCAGACAGAAATCAGACGCTCAGAGATGCCTGTAGCACCTCAATATTAGTATTAATTGACGCTGCAGGAGTCATTCAGTAATGAGATGACCTTCTATCTTTGATTCCCATCAGTTACACAATGGTACTCCAGGCTGGATATTTCAGTAGCTGCAGAAACTTTTCATAATTACAGCCAGCTTCAGTTACAAACTAGCCCAGGCTGTGTATCTTTTCCTATTCCTTCCCTCAAGTCTCAAAGAAAAAAAAAATCAGCTGGGGAAGATTTGTCCAGAAATAGGACATTTTGTGGAAGGGTGGTGTGAAAGCCCCTCACTGTTTGAAAGGGACTTCTGATAGGAGAGACACTCGGAAAGCTTACTCTTCTGTGAGAATATTTTCATAGGATTAAGGGTCTGAGTGCGAGGAATCTCCTGCCTTGTGGCTCTCATGAGACTAGCCGCCAGCTTTTATGACAACCTCAATCAGTTCCCTGCCAGTCAGAAGGAGAGACACGAGTTCAAAATGAGATCTCAATTGCATAATCAATGTAAAGAGCTTTTGAAGAGACGCTTCAGATTTTGTCAAGGTTGCTTTGATCGCCGCAGTACACAGTTTCAAATATGGTGCGTTCAATGCTGATCATATTTAAATGAGACAAAGCAGAGCATCTGTTTGTCGTTCACTTTATTGTTACTGTTTTGTGTCAATGGCATCCCCAAGGCACAGTTTTAAAACTGCAGAGGATGTGTGGGTTTCAACTTGAGACACAGAGTATGCAATTATATATATCAAGCTCGTGTCAATAGTCGACTTTCAGTTTTATTTACTTTGATGATGATCAGGCTGTTCCAGTGTACTAAATTTAGCCTACCCAAAGGAAGTAGATAACAAAGCACATTTCTTCATTTCAGATTTTAACGAGACAACGTGTACACCTTTGCAAGAATATGCCGAGTTGTAATGCCAAACTGCATAATTAATACTACAGTATATGACTAGAAGAGGGGAAACATGTCGAAAATTTTACAGTGTTTACAAAAAGCTAGCACGAGTCATAACATCCTGAGCTGTCCTGAAGTAGTTGGGTTTGGTCTGACATCATTTTAAGGAAAACCCAGGTGGCTGTGTAATCTGCGTGGATACCTCAGGCTTGCAACATGATCCAGCCCCGGGACCATGTTCCTGATCCAGAAACCGTGGGATGGTATTTTTAATTATTCAATTCGTCGGTCAAATTTATTCATTTCATCTGTGTCAGACTATTATTAAAATGATGTGATTTTTTACAATAATATTTTCACCCCCTGAGTTAGAGAGTTCAGGGGAGGGAAGGAGGGAATTACCTGATTTTTATGTGTGGTTGCCATCAAAAAGACATGCGGTGCTTCATGTTTCACTTCAGTGGAAGTAGTAAAACATATTACTAATGTCATTGCTGCAGTCTTGAGCTTGAAATTGTAGCCCAATTTGTCTTTGTTAATTTCTTGTACTCGAGTTTGTCGGTGACTGTTACACTTTGTTGACATCATTGAGAGCAGTGCAGCAGTTTTCTGCCCTGTGTGAAGCGTTGCTTATTTACCTTTAACGTTCTTTCATATTCAGCAGGAGAAATCCCACACTGCGACACTACTGTTGTCAAACTGCTGACAACACCAGAGCCCACAGGACAAATCACCTGGCAGCATTCATTGCTGTGATTATATTCAAGTAAATATATGTATTACGAGGCCCTGAAAATTCAACTCTCCGCCTGCACCACATTTTTACCTTTCCATGAGAATTTCTGCGCTGTTCAAGAAAAAAATCAAATCTGAGTGAATGATGAATGACCGTGTATAAACACCATTATATAGTATCAATATCAGCAGAAAGCTTATAGCTACTCCAGCTGGATGTGAGAAATTACTGTAGGTTGGAGGTGATTTCTACAAATGATGTACTGTGTTTAGTCCACATACCACAACACTATAATTTATATTTTAGCTTAAGGCAAGACTACTGCAATTAACATTCCACAAAGTTATGTAATCTGTTGTTTGTCCACTCAGCAAAGCTACTGAGATCATTAACAGAAAAAGAAATGTAGGAGGCTTACCATAATACTGTCAGCTATTACTTTTATCAATTAGACCATTAAATGATTACTCATCATTTGAGAGCAAGAACCACTTCTAATCTAATGACCGAAATGAGAGCACAAAAACTCTCAGACCTAAGGAAACATAAACCTTAAATTCACACACCTGCATTCCCACAGCTTGGAGTGGACTAGTGCAGTATATCCGTATAAATACTATAGTAGTACCAGCACCAATAGATAAAAGCTTGCTACTTGCACATTTCCTGGATTAAGTTGTCTGGATATATGGCTTTATTTGGGATGAAGTCAACTGGAACAGCTGGATAAATGAGCAGAGTCTATGTTGTCTATGCTGTAAAACATTACACAGGATTTTAGAGGAATCAACTACTCTTTTGTGTTTGACTTCAGAAATGTATAACATATACACTGCTCAAAAATTAAGGGTACACAGCACAACCCCAAGTCAGTTTAACATCACAGATTTCAATCTGTCCATCCACAAGTGATTGTGAATCAACTTCACACTTGATTTGGTGCAAGTGAAAGTGACAACAGGTACAAATGGCGAGGCAAAAGCAAGACAACCCACAAAAAGGGAATGGGTGTGGTGGCCACAGACAATTGCTTTCTCCTTATCTGTCCTGACTGGTTCTTTTCTAGTTTTGTGTTTTGCTAGTGTCCTTGTCACTATTGGTAGCAGGTGGTACCTCCAACCCAGTCAGGTTGAACAGGTAGTCCAGTTCTTCAAGGATGGCACATCAGTGTGTGCAGTCACAGTAAGGTCTGCTGTGTCTTCCAGCATAGTTGCAAGAGCATGGAGGAGATACTAGGGCATCAACCCAGCAGCAGGACAGGTCCCTGCTCCTTTGTGCAAGGGGGGACAAGACAAGCACTGGCAGAACCATACAAAATGAGCTTCAGCAGGCTACTGGTGTACATGTTTCTGACCAAGCTGTCAGAAACAGACTCCAAAAGAGTTGTCTGACATCCTCTGGTAGGACTGTGTTATTGACCACATTAAGCTTGTGCAATGGGCCTTGTGTTCCTCCTGGTGGAGGGCAGTGCCCGGTCTCATGTGACTGGACATGTGTGTGTGGACAGTTGATAGCGGCATTGATATCATTGATGCCTGACCTAAATCAATTTATGTATCAGTGCACTGGACAGCAGCAAGTATCCACAGACTGAGATCTGATCCAGGTCTCAAAAGAGATCCTCTTGAGGAGCATGCACAGATGTAGTCAGGACTTCAAGCAGGCACACCACTACACACTACCTCAACTAAAAGCTAACCTAGCTACACCAACAGGAGTAACAAGAGCTTTGTTTCATAAAGAAGTGAGTCTTCAAACTGGAAAAAATGGGTGCAAATGGATCTGTAATGTTTGTTACTGTAGCTTACTATGATCTTGTTACCTTGTTATTTCAAATTTGGTCAACTCAGATGTTCAAAGCAGCAGGGGAACTTGAATGATCAAACTCAGGAAGTGTTCCTCTGGTAAGTAAGTACCTTTACAGCAAGCGGGGACATCCCATCTCTGTTATTGGAGCAGATGTTCAGGGCCTAATGACAATGTCTGTTCATCAACTTTGTTTTTGCTAAGCTCAGCGCCACAGCTGGTGCAAGATTACAAAAAACTTTCATTAAAGTGTTGTTCTGTAAAATGTAAAACTTTTGTCTAACATTCAGTTACTTATACCTCCAAATAGTTTTCTATTTTCTGTAATCTACGGTTTGACATAGTTGCAAGGTTGCTGTACGGTTCACCTCACATTTACTTAATAGTACTTTGTCCACTGGTCTCTGTTGCTGGGGAAACTGTAAAGGAAAGTTATAAATGTGTTTTTGTGCAAGTGACCCTGCACGCTGCCCACAACTTTTCTTTGACTGACTAATGTACATGAACCATCTTTTTGACTTGTGAAAAATTAGTTTGGTTGGAAGGCCAGAACAGGGAGGCAAATGGTGTGCTTGTAAATTTAGCTTACTATGACGTGCACATGGCTTTTGTGGTACATGCTCATGGGAAAGCTCGGTAAACGGATTGTATCACTAGGACAGTAGTGCAGGGACATAAAAAGAAACATCCCTTATAGCTATCTGTCCAACGTCAGGCATGAAATGCAGAAATGTCTAAATAAGTAAGTGTCTGGGGGTGGACCATGTCCTCACAGTAAGGAAAGGAAGAATAAGGAATTAAAAAGTGTGTGTTTTAATATCCCACCATCAAACTTAATTCAGCTGAATGTGATTAATCAGTTAAAAGCAGTAAGAACAACAACTTAATTTCACTTGAACACGTCATTTGCTCTGTGATGAGTCTTTGCACACTGCTGATATTGGACCTTTTTGTATGATTTATTGTCTGTGTTAGTCTCTGCTGCTGTGTTCATAGTCTCTCATTTCACTGAACACATATAGGCTACCTCTGTGCATAACAATTTTTATAACAATATATTCTTGTTCCGCAGAGGAAGAAGCTCTATGATTCATGAAGAGCAAGATTAATGTTAAAAGTAGCAACTGACAGGGTGCCGTGCTCACCTTTGCCGCAGAGGAAACTATGAGGAAAACTAAATATTGTCTGACTAACTGGCTGAAAAATGCATTTGCCTAATGTGATTTTTTTCTCTGTCGTCATAAAGAAAAAAAAAGGTCCTTTTAAATTATTCAGTGCCATTTGATCAAATGTGAAATCCTCCTAGTCTCGATCCCTTCACACTCACTCCTTTGAGCTTATTTTTCAGAAACAACAGAAGCACACTGCAGCAATGATGTTTGATTTCAGCTTTGATGGTGCAACAGTGTGGGGACGTTGCAAATAAATACAGCCAGACCCTGAAATGAAATGTAAATGTTGCCTGACTGTACTTGGTGCAAGAGTTCATTTTTTTCTTGCAGCCAGGAGGCCTGGGGTAAGACCAGGTCCTGGGGCTTCATCCCCCAAGTTCTTTGAATAATCCTGCAGGAGCTGATATGCTTCTCATTAGGGAAAACCATTATTGATTTCTCAATCTTCTGAAAATCACTGCCCCTCAGCTGATTCTTAACAGCTGAAAGTTCCCACATAATTTAGATGAACAGTAGACAGCTTAATTATTCTATTCTCCAGAGGACTCCAGGCAACAACACATAAAATAATATTTTTTATAGTTAAAATGAGAAAATATGAAAGAAACACAAAACGCCTAAATGAGGAAATACATGGTGGCAAAATACAAATATGTTCCTGTAATCACAGCACTCACTGTTCTTAATACTGTACAGTCTCCAGTGTATTGTTAAAGTTAGGCAAGAATGTTACATTTTCTTCTTTCGAGATAAAGACACCTCACTTGAACAAACTAATTGGAGTCCCTTGTCAAAAAAAATTCTTTTAGAATACAAAAAAAAAAGCTTTGATGCACATTACAGTTTCATCTGGGATGAGCTCTCACTTGTATCCAAGAATAAAGGAGTTTTTTCCTGTTTGTTGACCAGGCTGTTAGAAAAAGGAAAAAACACATTTGTAACTTCTGAAAGGTTCTGATCAGTGAGTTCTGAGAAGGCTGTTTGTAAGTTTTCTTTGCTGCTGGGTGTGATTTCTTGCCAGGAACGGAAGGTGGTGATTATCACTTAACAAGAGCTCCGGCTACCATTGCGTTTACAAGACAAGAGGTTATAATATGCCCTCTGAGCAGCTCATCTTCAGGGCAGGAGGCCACAGTGAGTCACTACAGGAAAGTGACATGATTGGACAGGGCTAGCTAAACATACTGACTTCAGTGGAGGAGAAGACATGATATAGACAGAGACAAACGACAGCTCTTGGGAAGTAAAGGATTACGTCTGAACTCTCAATGTTTCTTCTAGACTCTCAAGGTAAAACACATAATTAGGGAACAAGTATGTTCATTTCAAAGATGACAAATGAAAACCTGGGAGAGAGATCTGACTTCTTCAGTGGTCTAAATTTGACGCTGGATGAGCACAGTGCCGATTTGTCATGTTTAAATGCAGATGCCTATGGAAGCCAAATTAAATCCAATTTAAACGCTCTGCTTTAGATATCAGCATCCTTGACTTAACAGGACTGCGGCATGTGATCCTCTGAATTTCAACGACAACATTTAAAAGGTGCATGGAAACTTTGAGTCACCTGCCATTATATTATAAAATCAATCGGCCCTACGCACAGACTGGTTATATGTAATCTATTTAATCAAACAACTTAATCTCACATAAGACCACTGCGAATCATCCTCTGCTGTGCAATGTCATACACAGGCACCTACTTGCATGTCTTTGAGGAAAAAACCCTTCAAACTCATTTTACCATCTCATCATCTATTCTGACACATTGGATTGATGGTAAATGTGTGACTGGCTGTTATAAGGGGAAAAAATGGCTGTTTATACAGGATTGTGTTTGAACAGTCACTTTAAAGAGTTAAATAACAGTCCCATTAGCTGCTGCCTTTCTGTGCTCTCCTCTGTTCTCCAAGACACTGATGAAGGTCGAGCTTAAATGACTCCAGCTCTCCGTTTCAGCCAGAGACACCCAGCTTAGCCACAGCTCTGGGAACTGGCTCATACAAAAGATTTACCCCACAATGCCACTGGCCTAGATAGACACACCAAACACACAATGGGATGGATGAGCATAATTTAGAGAAAAATCTTTTCAACACTGACAAGTCCAAAATTGAAAGAGAGCTTGTCCACCAAATTAAGTACAAATATATAATGTCCACGGTAGACATAGGGATGTTAAATCAATATTTTCCAACATGAATATAATAATCTGGTGACATAAAGCCTTGTTGCATAGACAGCGAATGTGAGACAGATGCATGACCCCCTCAGAAAGGCTTTCTCATTTAAACCAAACTAAATCAACTATGTCCTCATGTTTTATTGTACAACTGACTGTCCTTGTGTTGTTAGATTTCACTTCAGTTCAGAATATTGCAAAACCAATTGCTAAAGTCCCTTGGGTTTCCATGGAGCCAAACTGGCACTTGGAGGACATATTCAGGGGTGAGGCTTCTTGGTGAGATTTCCTTTCTTGTTTTTAAAGTAATTTTCATTTCCTGCTAAGCAACAAAACATAAGCTATCTTAGCTCTGCAAGGATGTCAAATCTGCACACTTGGTGTCCCAGTTACATCCCTTTTGAACATACGCTCTTTCAAGTGAAATTAATCAATCTCTTTATCACTTGGGCAGTGTCATTACCCAACCACAGAGTGAGAAATGAAAGTGCTAATCGCACAGCAAGTGGTGCTTTTGTGAGAGAAGGCCATGCTTTCCTCCCCAAGCCGCCTTGGAGATGCATTTTCAATTGAATTTGTGAAGCAAGTGAAGGACTGTGAGATTACCTCAAGTTTACTCTAATAAGCGAACATCCGTTTTCAGGTGATTCTGTGGCAACTTGGATGTTTGTATAAAAATACTGGATGAATACACATGGTGTTCGTAACATGTAAAAAAAAAATCAGCCAGTGTTTAACAGGAGAATATAATAATAAGTGCAGTGTGCAGCTGGCTGTTTATAGAAACCATGTCAACTAGATGTAACTGCTGTCATAAATCCACCCCATAACATATGATAACATGATTATTTACTGTGCAACAATGTCTCATTAACCGTTTCACATTACCACAGCGTGCACATCATTATGGAAAAAATCCTTGCGCTGCCTGTCTCCACAGCGATGGGGATTGATAATCCATCAGAAGGAAGGTATTGTTATGCTAACCGCCCAGTCGAGCTGGCTTGATGGCTTGATGATGTCCTACAGCAGCCTGAGGTTTATGCTCCCAAACAATGTGTCAGAAAGAGGAGGATTACTTCCTCCACAGAAATAGTGGCAGTGAAAAGAAATGTACATGAATACTGCACAATGTAGTACAGCGGTAATGACTGTCTGTCTCTGGTGTGTGTAGACCATATGTTGGAGAGAATGAGTGGGAGCTCACACGTGCGGCACATTCAACTGCTTGAACCTGAACAGGTTCACAGAGGTCTGTGCCATTAAATCCACATATTTAAATAGTAAGACAAATAAAAACTTTTCATTGAATAACATTAATGCAATCTTGAAAAATGTATAGACACATATGGATTTATAATTGACTACTACTTTGAATTGGATTAGAGATGAAATTATGTGACCTAAAGGTTCAGAATTTGAATAATGAGTCAGACATTTCAAGTGAAGGAAAATAATTACACTTTGTAGCAAAAGTTTTACCTGTTTTCCATGAGAAATGGTGGTCCTTAGGAAACACAATGTCTGACTGGACTGGAACAGAAAAGAGGGACAAGAGGAAGAAGAGGCCGAGATAGTTCCCAGCTCGCCGTGTCCAGGCAATGACCCCAAAGTCATCCTCTAGAATCATAGTCCAGCCCATTGCTTCCTCTCTTACTCCTGTGGGAAGAACATGAGATTCATGAGTAGCTCACTCTTTTAGACGTGGGCTGCAGGAGCCAGAGGAACAGACAGTGTGTAGCGTTTCCAACATGGGAAGGTCTAAGACGTTCTGAGGCTAAAGACATGTCCCAATTAAAACCTCCAGCCCAGAAACATGACATTCAGCGTCACCTTCCAAAGTGTCTCACACATGAATACTGTCAAAGTGTGTCATGCCTTTTCTTTTCTTTCCTTTTTTAATTTAATCCAGCATACCAGTGGAGTGTGATACCACGCCTGCCTCTTCTCCCACATAAACCAAAAATAATTAGTTAGAGAGGCCTGAGCATCTCAGCCTCCCTGGATAGATGTGGAAAAATGTATCATCAGAAAGAAAGACTTTAAGCTTGGAATAATACAGGGTATTAGTACCTTTTTATTGCAGCTCATTTATTCCTATCTGCTGCTACTATGATTCATGTCCTAGGAGTGTTAGGGATTAGTCCTGGATTCAGTTGGCCTCTAATTGTGTTGCATCAACAGCAAAATTAATGAATATGGAATTTAATTTGTAACACCTGATGCTTTAAGAGACTGACGTTTTGTGGGCAGGACCGCGGTGATTCATTTTTCAGAAACGCATTTTGCTGCACTGTGGCACTCGGGTATTGTGAGATTTGTTATTACTGTCTTATCATCCCACACAGTTTCCCTGCAGTTTGTCAGTCTGCAATCATGGAACTCCATGCAAAGACACTTTCTGACACAAAGAAAAACTTGTAATTGTAACAAAAACTTGGCATGAAATCAAACACACGAAGCATAGAGCACACGAAAGACAAAAAAATTAAAAAGTTAAACAGAAAATGATGAATTTCTATCGAAATACTTTAAAGTGTACAGTCATTGGATCGATGTGTTCCATGACACCGTCTGGAATTTCTTTCTTTCTTTTCTTTTTGTTTTTGCATCTGTATCATGATAGTATGAAAATAAATTTTTAATTTCATTTCTTTTTCAATGTTGCAGATCACCATGATGCAGTGGGTTTAGCACATTTTGTCTTGATATCACAGAGTATCTGATGGTAGATTAACTACTGAGCAGGCATTCGAGATTATTTACACATGGCGAGTGCTGAATTAGTATAGCTTGATTTCATTCAGGGAAATTAAATTTTGACTTCGCTGCTTTAGTTGTTTTGGTGGGGGGAAATTACATTTAATGAGAATGAATTGCGAGGGTGGAGATGGCCTGGTGCCCAGACGTGGGATGCCAGATTCCCAGTTTTTGATGGACCATCCAATTTTCCTCTTAGTTTGATATTTTACTCTATAGTCAAAAGTGTTGTGGTCTCTTCTTTATTAGAGCAGCCTCTAAACACAAACTCAAGGTTTGGCATCTCAACATACAGCTCTTTTTTTTTTTGTATCTCTCCTCAGTACCAATCTGCAATCTGGCTTTCACACTCACTGCACAAACACAGGCACAGGCACAGGCGTGGAATATTTGAAATCTGTCAGCCCAAAGAATATTGATAGCTTTAACTGTCCTCCCTCTGTTTTAAAGCAGTGGTCCACTTAGAGCATAATGTATGCAGTGTTTGTTAATGAAGCTGCCTTTGTCTCACATTTGTTGGCCAGAAAATGTATTCTGTTTGGGTGAATGAGCAGAGTAGTCTGGCACTTACGCAGCCATATGCCAATTATACACCTCTGGCTGCTGATTACTAGCCAACCTCTCGGGCTACGCTGCTCTGGAAGCCATACCTGACTGCACCCAGATTACATCCTCCCTCTAGCCAGTCTAATTTGACTATTCAACAAGCAACACTCTCCATAGGCTGACAGAACATGTCACAACTGATTGGAAAACATGGCCTTGAACAGAAACAAGCTGTGAAAACAAGAATGACCCTGAGGCATGCTAGTATTGTTTATTAAAGTACACACAAAGACAGAGATGTGATATTTTCCCTAAATTAGACGTTTTTGCAAGAAGTCAAATGGATGGCTGCTTTTCTTCAAGTCCAGCAGTATGAAGAGCTAGAGACAAGGACGTCTACACACACTTGTGCTCATCTAGTCTGTGGCTGCCAGTAGAGGAGGAAGACATGCTATCCAAAAATCTGAAAAAAAAATAAAAATAAAAAAAGAAAGGCTCTTACGCTGCTAAATATCTGGGTCAAAGGAACCATGCCAGGCTCTCAGCGGCCACAGAAATCCTGGCAAACAGCAGCGTGGCTCAGATGCTGCTGTGCATCCTATTAGATACTCGACGATCTGATGGAATGCAATCTGCTTCCCTGTCTCCTGTGGTCCTCGTTTGGGGCTCACTCACTGGATTCAGAGAGTGAGGACCCCGCAGCTATCATAAGGGAACAGATGAGCAACACTCAGCAGCCTTCTCTTTCACAGGTGGTCACAATAATTAATGTTTGATTGGATCTTTCCAAATGAATGTCAAAAGCTAATTTGGTGTGCCAGGGCTCTGAACAATCACCAAGAGATTCCCCATCCTCTCTTTAAATAAGCCAAACACCCAGTTCTGTCTGGAGTGGAAACAAAGGCGTTTGATCCCAGCCCGTTTACCAGAGATACTCCCCTTTTCCCTGGATTTCCGCACAATTATGTTGCCAAACAGCTAAGTCTCTCTTCACATTCTCGGCTTAAATTCCTGCCTGTGTCCCTGTGCTCTTTTTTGTGTACTGCATCCAGTATATTCAGGTTACCACAGCTGCAAGTATTTTCTCCACGTTGTGGTGCATGTAATGGTTTGTGATTGGGCTTGGAAATATAAAAACAGAAATGCATCCTCATCCAAACAGGCTGATTTTTGCAGATATTTTCTTTGGCAGGAGCACCCACGAAGGCATTGTCAGAGATGCAACAAAATCCACAGTTTTGTTTTGTTTTCCTTTGATCACAAGCTTGTGGGCGCAGCTGTATTCATCTGTCACTATACAGTGTTATGTTTGAGAACATTACTGTCCATCTTCATTTAACTCCTGTATTCTTTTGACATCATGTGCATTATTCTATTCAGAGCAGAAAGAAAGACAGCGTGCTGAACAGATGGTGACAGCTGTGAAACATGCTATGTACTGTATTTAACACTTCCTCAAGGTTGAGTCTCTGATGACCTTTCATCAAGAATGGACAACAAATAGGCACTGCTGACTGAGGGAATATGGAAAGGAAATGTCTGTAGGCAGAGCAACAGGATCAAGTCGTGTGTCCTGTATGTGGTGAGGCAGAATATATGAGTGTGGTTGGTGTAGCCACTGTTTGTTTGCCACAAATAAAAAGTCAGTAATGGTTAAACTATCCTCATAAACAACTGCAAGCACACTTAGCACACTGTGGCTGTCACTGCGCAGTTTACAATATGCATTGTACCTGAGCAAGATGACTGCCAGTCATCCCTTTGGGTGATCCGGTTGGTGCAGTGGCAGATGCTTTTCACTAGTTTTTTCCACAGAAGACAGGAGCAGGGCAGAGGAGGCCTCCAAAGACGTTAAGCCTGACAGGGACGGTAAATCAGCTGTGCCAGGCCTTCTGCCTGAAGCATCATGCAGTGGCTTAATCCTGTGTGAATCAATGTGTAGAGGGCTGGGACTGTGTCACACCTCCAGCGGCACTGACTGGTATTAACTTCCTGGCGCTGTCTCAGTCAAGTACCCACCCACTGATGTTCCTTGTGGGGTTAGCAGTGGAGTCAGCCTGGGATACAGGGTCTGAGGAAGAAAAAAAAAAGAGAGAGACACTGACATAAACATCTGATATTGCTGCAGAGTAAAATCTGTCTTTTTATGCAATGACATTGTCAAGATTATACGTCTTTCACATGAAGCATTGATGATGGCTATCTTGCATCACAGAGGTGTGTAAAAGCTACTGTACAGATAGCCAAAAGGAGTGGGTGACAGTGTGCAGGTGCAGGAAGGCTTCATCAAGATGCTGCAAGGCTGGAAGGCAGGAGTCCTTTAATGTCACACGCAGCACGTACTGGTCCAGACGTATGATACTGCTGTGGTTTAGAATCCATTCATCTGTTCTGTTGCATTCATGTTACTATTCATCTTCAGGGAAAATATCTCAGGGAAAGTTTCTGTGCATATAAAAAAGGATTATCGTGTTGCCCAAATTTAGACCTGCTGCAGTTTTAAAGGGGAAGAGCAACATCACTTATGCATCCTATTAACACAGCATTGGTTGTTGTGTGAGAATTTTACATAATACTATACGGCTGACAGTGATGATTTGTCATTGCCAGCATCACTTGCTGACAGTGATACTGAAGACAAAAGTGCAGTCCAAGAGCTGCAGCTCTGGGTTTTGCTCTCCTATGAAATTCAGTGATTACCTGTCAACCCTCCAGCCAAGCCTCTTCTGAGAGCTCATCCAGAGAAAACTCTGATTCTATTAACACCTCTTGCCTGTGTCTCTCCTCCAACCCCACCTCCTTCCTCAGTGGCCTCAGTTCTAAGCTCCCCTCCTTTATTGACCTTCCTGGCCACGGACCTGAAAACCCAGATCCCAGTGACCCAGACCTCATTTCCCAAGGCTTTTAAGTACTTTCCATTCCATTGTGGTTCAAATGAGGTTCACTGTGGAGCTGCACCTCTCCTCCTCCGCCTGGCAACTAACTAAGTAAAAGCCAACAAATAGGATGGAATAAAGGGGGTCCTATTGGATGAAGTAAAATCAATTGTGAACATGCAGTTTCAGATAGGGGCAAACTATTCATTTGATCTTCATTCAATCACAACTTCAGACTTCTATTACAGTCAGTGTGTGTGCTGTACCTCTGACTGTTTCCCCACCTGCTGTAGATTTTTGCATCCGTTTGATAACGCAGTAATTACTGTTGTCTACTTTACACATTCATGTCTTTAAAGAAACCAAAATAAATTGCTTTCTACAGAGATATCACAAGGGTTTTTATTCTGCTTCTGTGATGAACATAATCAAAACGTGAAATAACAGGTTGACACAAAAATGCTGTGCGAGCGAAGTGGCTCTAGGGATGGCAATGTCAGCGTGTTGATCGTTCACTCCACCAGTTTCAGTCTAGACTGAAACATCTCAAACGAGCATCTGCTGCAGTCTCTGCTGTGGACAGACAGCCACAGCCAACTTTAATCTACCTCCTGATTCTCACTGTTTTCCTGGAGCTGGTTACCTCGCCTGCATGAGCACTATCCTGCTGCTCCACACACAAAAACAAGACCACAGAGCCTCTGCCCTACATCACAGGCCCTGGTGTTAATATTCACTCATAGCACGAGTGCATTTAGCCATATACTATCTAACTGCATGTATACTGTAGCTGTGAAACATTTACCAGTGATTTTTTTTCTCTCCATACAGCAACCTGCGTCACTCTGGGAGATGGAGACTTGGATGTTGTGGTGGTATCAGCGAAGTTCAGTTACATGTAATACTGCCACATATTATAGTGGTAATCTTCTGCTCACGTGGGTGGATGCTGACCTTAATTATCTCTGGCACTTTACCATCTGTGCAATTATTTCTAGTTGCCTTTTATTATATTCAATTATTTATGAAAAAGGAAAACATTTCAGAGCCAACATCTGGATCAGTGTAGGAATTCTTATTCGTATCATATGGGTTTCACATCAATAGACTCAGTAGCATTCAGAGACTCATAATTTGCTCTATATCATAAAACAGTGTCTTCCCCTGAATCTCAGCAAACAAACACCAAACCCAGCTCATCACCAAAAGCAGGCTCTATGTTTTGCAATGCTCCCACAAGTTGGAAATCACTTTCCCATACTGTTAAGATGTTGTGTGTGTCTGTATCTGAAAAAGAGAGGTATCTCTACTCTGCCTCCACCTCAAAGACTCCGGCAGCCCAAGCAGCTGCTCCTGAAGCCAGGGTTGTGAACTCAATCAGCTGCATGTTTATCGTGGTGGGACTGGACATACTATGGCTCTTTCTGCCTGCTGGAGGTGCAGTACCATGGCTAGTTAAGCAAGCTGACGGGGTCACAGCAGTGATTATGGCAGGAGGGAACTTTCCATCAGCAGTGCCCACCCAACCTCACCACACAAAGATCAGTTAAATGATACCATCC
>OMNW01012838.1:2775-16712 GCA_900303245.1 Selene dorsalis | reverse complement strand
ATCAGCCTTAAATCTTTTTAATCTCTTCAATGTGACATTTTCCTCTTTTTCAGATTGTGATTGCTTAGGAAAAAAATGAATTAGAAATTGAATCATTGAATTATCTGGCCTGAAAGCACATGCTTCTTTAGAAGACTGCAGAATCACAGTGATTAATTACAAAGTAAATATGATCAGACAGGGTAAATTTGAAAACGGCAAAACGTGTGGCACCAGGATGTTTAAATATGGACGAGCTGCAGAGGATCTAATCAAATTAGTTACATCAAATACTATTACACAGAGGAAAGCTTTACTTCAGTATACTTAAGTGTATTTTCATTTGAGTCACAGTCCTCAAGTCCCTGACCATCACAGTTACCGTACGTCTTGACAAATGATTAATGTCTGATGAAAGAAAAAAAAAATCTAAGCAGGCAAAGATGAAGCCCACAGCTGTGGTAGTACACGAGCTGGTGTTGTATGTTGCTCAAACTTGCCTGAGCCAGAATAAGAATCACTACGCCGTGTGATCGATTGCAGCTCAGCCTCATGTTTATCAAAACAATCCCAAGTCGGTCAGAGAGAGGCACCATTTCTAAAAGATAAATTGACGTACTTCAATGCAAAGCAACCCTGACGTTTAACGGAGAATGCCTCCATGCATCAAAGCCGCATTAGGTATTAAAATGTTGTTAATTTCATAGCTACAGCGGATATTTATGCACCATTTACTCACTCACACGGTTCCTTGTTCAAAGTGAATCATTAGCCTTTAGAGAAATGACAATAATTGATGTGATGCCTGAGACAAAGCTACAGAGTACTGTGTTGTTAGTCAGATAATTCTCACTGAATATTTTTTTCACATCATAAATAATTTATCAAAGACATGAAAAGGGATATCACAGAATGTCAAATTAGTGCAGAACAATAGCAGAACAAAAGCTGCAAAATGATAAGGACTTTTCTATTTACTGGTATGAACATGCTCAATATGACTCAGCCACGTCTCCTAGGAAAACAGTGGGAACAGCTAAAGTTTCTTTAGGTGAAAGGACATCTCTCATCTTCCTTACGCAGAATTTTAATTGGTTATGTTTCAGGTAGTTCATCCTCCAGTCAAAGTAAAGTAACTACATCCCCTAGAGAAGTTGCGACAGCATCTGCAAAATAGAGCAAAAAAGGATTTGGAACAGAAACAGACACCAAAAACAAATGTCCCTGCCTTCTGAAGCAGAGCTGGGAAATTATTCCACAAAAGACAGAATGAGAGGGATGGGGAGCTTGAAAGAGAAACATACCGTTTCTGGGTAATCGGATTTGTTTTGTGTGGCTGTTCCACCTTGCCTACCGCCCCCCCCCCACGTCATTAAAAAAGCTTATAATTAACGCAGCACTGGCTGTAATCCCGGTCACTCTGTTTCCCTTTTTTCAATTGATAAGAGCGTCTCGTGGGACTGGGGTAAGCAGGTGAGCGTGGCTGAGTCCCCACTGCTCAGGAACCGGAGGGGATTGTGGCCTGGAGAGGGAGCCATCAGTGTGAGCAGGGAGGAGGGGGGAGGGGGGGAGCGTGGCGTGACGGCGTCGGGATTAATTCTGAGGAGGCCTGGTTGCTGAGCCGGGCTGATAACATGGGTCAGCAGTTCCAGAGACACCTGGACCCTGAAGCCACAAGTGTCCCTGTGGAAAATAACCATTAATGCACTGAGAGCCGTGTGTGTTTATCTCTGTGTGTGGGTGTGTTTTGTGTGTGTGGGGTGGAGGAGGAGTTGATACCTGCCTAGCCTGCAGAAGATGACCAGAGATGGTTGAAACCTGTAAAAAGTCAATTATACAGAGGGGGTAAAGTGTGTGGGAGAGGGGAATCATGGGTGAAATTAAAAGCCTGGTCCTTGTGATAAGTGGTGATGATGTGAGGTCTGCTCCTTTTAGAAAGTGGTGATCTTCAACGTGTCAAAATGTTCCAGCACGGTGGAGAAAGAAGAGGTCATGTTATGTGTGACAAAGAGAGCTGAATATGTTGTGTTGTAGTTTGACACAAGACTAACTGTTGTTTTGCTTGTGAAGAAATCATCCCAATGTTAATAATGAACAAGCCTTGACTGATTAACACTTTCTGTGAATACTGAAGACTACACCTATCTTTTCATTTTGCAATATTTGCTGCATCCTCACAACATCTGCAAAAGAACATGTCTATATGTACCAAAGCCCCAATGCCTGCTCGAGGCAGGCTTTGTATTATAAATGTGTACATCAATTCTGTGCATTGTAGATCAAGGTGCAGTCTAGATGCTGTTAAGATCTGGAAATGGAAAGTCGGTCAACAAAGTTATGACACACCAGTTATGACACACTGGTGTACAGTGGAGAAAGCTGAAAACAAAACAAACCAAGGCTGGAAAACACAAGTTACTGTGACTTATTATCTAAATATTAGTATGCTGACTCTGAGACAAAGCTGGAGTTCATGCATAAAGACAACATTTTGTATTTTGAGTTATCAAAAACATTATTATTATCTTTCCTCCTATCTCACTTTGAAATGTCAGAACATTATGTTCACTTTGTTCAATGACCTTTCCAAATCCATCAACACTGCCAGCAGAACTAATAACCCAGACACGCACAGCTATGTTTCTATCTCATACTGTGCGGTCTACCCATTTGAAACAATGAGACAATTGCGATGCAATGAGCTATTGTGTCTATTAATGTGCTGAAAGTCAAGTAGAGTGTATGATGTTATCAATCCAAAGCTGTGGGGTATAAGACATCAGGGTTGGACAATCGTTTAATTAAAAAGGAACTTATCAGAGGTTTGCTAACATCCATATTGACAAGTGACCGTTTCCCAATCATATAAGCACCAACAAATACTACAATACAATACAATACTCCAGTCCAATCTCCATAAACAATGAATCAATACAGACAGGCTTGTGCACACATCCAGCACATGACACACCAACACACGCACACACACACTTTTTTTTTCTTCTTTTTTTTGACTTTTGAAAGCTCTTTTGAAGGCTCTCCTATAAAGTCTAACTCCACTATGTCAGAGCTCAAAGTTCACATTTTGAAGGTTGAATGGAAACAAGTTGGTGCTTTGTGCTTTAAGGAGACAGCAGTATTGTGTCGAGTGATAAGGGCTCAGGACAATAGAGAAAAGCTGCCTGAGAGGCCAGATGCTGAGTCTGTAGCCATCTGGATTATCTGAGCGCAGCCATGGATGGAGAGGAGAGGAGAGGAGAGGAGGAAGACGAGGAGGCTGGCCCAGACTCTGTGACTGGGAATTATGGTTGCATGTAGAGGGAAGGCACTCAAACGGGTGACTTCCTGTATTGATTGATGGGTGTTCCAGGGATTAAACCTTAACCTTATATTGATCCAGTTCACTTTGCAAGTGTAGATACAGGGGGAATGCTCTAGTCTAAAAACAGCTGTTACGTTTCCCTTCACTGGTTTCTTGATTTTAAATGTTGCATAAAACGCTGCTCGAGGGCCTATCCGTCTGGTTTATATGCATGGACCAACAAACAGCAGGCTCAAAATAACAATACGGAAACCTGGGGTATCTTCCATGAATGAATTGCGGCACCGTAGTAAAATGTACCTGTCAGGTACTCCAGCAAGGAAAAAATCTATTATTTACAAACAATGTCTGACCCAGATCTGACAGGCTCCCATGTACACTGCAAACATGGTAGCGCTGTTAGCTCATCAACAGGATAACTGATGCCCCACACAAGTGTTGGTGCTACAAAGACTGATGAGTAGGAAATGGAGATGATAGAAGACAATTTGTCACTCACTCCATGGGTGTTTATGTAGAGTGTATGAAAGGGAATAAGTACCTACTCTAGTATTGAGTACACAGACAATGTTTTGGCAGCTGCAATTAGGCTCTTTGCTGAGCCTGCGAGCATGTGAAAGAAACTGTCTTCCCTGTTCGCAGGCTTTACAAGTACACACAATCATTTGTGAAGATTAGTTTGTGAATGATGGCAACATAATGATGAAGAGCGAGGGTGGCGCTCACAAAATACGGCAACATATATACGTTAAATCACTCATCTCGACCCCCTGTGAGATGATTAGGTGCACTGATCCATAAATACACTCCAGCTGATTCTCATTTCCAAAGCTCTCTGGATTGGGATTCTGATCATGGTGTCTTTGTCGTTACTTCATGACTTTAGCAAAGCTCAAACTTTGTTTTTTTGTTTTGTTTGTTTTTTATCCATCTGCTCTGTCTTCTCTCTTGCTACATAAAGTTTCAGTGTAGTAGAGTTTTAACACCAATTGTTTCTACAACTAAAAATTGGCTCCAAAAACTATGTCACAATGTTCTGTTCGGTAATGATACAATTTACATAACTGTATTTTGTGTTTCCTAGTGGCTCCTTTTAGCTGTGGGCCATGAAGAACAAAACTGATTTTGGAAAAAAGCTGAACAGTAGTTAATACTGTGTAAGTTAACAGGGTATTTCTGTGGCAGTTACCTTAAACTTGATGCTCTGTGTGAATAATTGCAACATATCCATTTCGATATCATATTTGAGAGGCACTCATTAATCTTTGTTAGATCCTGTCGCCTAATCATCTGATGCACATTTCTCCTTGGTGTCAAGAGTATTCCAAGTAATTGTTGCCTGTGCAGCCTGAACACAGTAGCCAGAGCAGCGCTACCATTCATGATGCAGAGGGGCAAAACTGAAAAGAGGCGGCTAAAACCTCAGAGGTGTACTCAGGTTTGACATTCAGCAACACTCACGCTCAACAACTCATCATCGGTTTTCACCAGATTAGTAGCTGAGAGCAGAATAAAATCTGATTTATATTCCCCAGGGGGCATATTTAACTCACGACCTGATACTGAAGGCTGCACTGTACGCACAACTTGTCAGAAAACTGGAAACTAGGGCTGCATGATGTGTCGTTTGAACATCGTCATCGCGATGTGAGCATGTGCAATAGTCACATTGCAGGACGTGCGATGTTTTCTCATTTTTCAGATCATGTAAACTTTTGTTTTGCTACAGAAAAGCATCTCTGAGCTGGCTCATTGCTCTGCTCTCTCTCTCTCTCTCTCTCACTCTGAGCAGTCAGCCGCTCCCCCCTGTGCCACATGCTGTCCCTCACACCATGCTGAAGATGAGCGATAAACAAGCAGTGGTGGAGTAACGGCTTTGGTAACAGCGCTGCATTTTCCAGTCATCAAAAAAGTTACTGTTTCCCCCGTCATAACGTTGTTACTGTTACAGACAATAAAATGAGCCGTTACTTGACTCAAGAAGTCCCGTCACAAAAAAATACACCCGTTTACGTGTACGTTATACAGCTACATATTTTTTTCAGTCCATCAACTGGTCAGAAAAAAACTGTTTATCTGGATCTGACCAACTCACTCAGTATTCCTCCGCACAGGCAGGTACCGAGAGGCGGAGCGATACGGAGCCTTGCAAAAGCGATGTCAGTTTTTTTCCAATATCCTGCAGCCCTACTGGAAACTGAGGTTAGGGACCTTTTCATATGCATGCTAATGAGCAATGGGAGCTTTCCAAATGTTTGTCAATAGCTTTCCTTTTTCTTAAAGCACACATTTCAAAAAACTTGTACTATTTCTTTTATTAGATGTAAATATGCAGCCAGGCCCAGTAAATTTTCACGGCTCAGTTGTTATCAAATAAATAAATAAAAAGTTAGTCTGAGGCGTATCTGAAAAATGAGCCTTCTTATATTATATACAACCGCTACTATTCAGAGAAAACCAGGCAAAATGGCCCAGTGCAATTCTAACATACTTTTTCGACTAATGTGCCTTTCTATTTATAGTCTTAATTTCCAGCTAATCATTAACAATTGCCAGCTCTTATGTAGATTCAGTTTAGTCCTACATGCTTACATTTCCATGACATAACTAGAGGCTGATGCCCATATTTTGTACAGGGCTCCAGACTAACTTTTTTTACTAGGAGCACAGTGGTCCCTAACTTAAAATTTTAGGAGTACAAACAGAAAAGTGCACACTGTAAACTGACTTGCAAAGCAAATATTCATATTTCTTTTTAATTCATGATCCTCTCACACATCACCTATAATGGCAGATACCAGATTCTTTGAGTTGCCCCTTCCACATTTAACCAGTATAAACAAAACAAAAAAACAGCAAAATTACTGGTTGCACATGTACAAGTAGATGAAAAATTTACTTGCACTGTCTCAAATTTTAGGGGCAAAATGCCCCCATTTAGGGGCAGTCTGGAGCCCTGTTGTGTTACATCCATAACATGCAACAAAAAGGGGGAAAGTAATTGGGGGGATGCAGGTCACCCAAACTCTCGAATATTGTCCAAATTGGGCTCATATGTAGCCTCAAGCACTATGAGCTACTCTAACAATACAAGCTGAAGATCCCTGTAACTTAACAAGCACAAGGAGAGCAATCTTGTGCCTCTGTTGACACAAGAAGGTGTTGAAGTAATCTATAATTATTCAACTCAGAATACGAACAGGATACCAAATATAATGTCAAAGCTTTTCAAAAAGATGGATGGCAACAAACATGATACATATTGGTTTGGATGAGCTCAGAAGTGGTTTCAGCTCACTGTATTCCAGCCCATTTTAATCTTCACCAGTCACAATGTGCAAAGTGTTGACAGGTTTGACAGAAGGTTTGACAGGCAGCTCTCAGCCTTTTCTTTTGTGTCTAAACCTGGGTAACAGATAAGGTATTTCTGTAATTCCATTGTACCTTGGTTTGGGAAAAAGAAATAATAGCTTTAGATTTAGCTAAAGGAAAATGATGGGGAATAAAATGTTCTCAGCTGAGACAAAAATATGATACAAAAAAATCTATGAGCACCATGATTTCGTGTGAGGTCAGGAAAGAAAAAGTGGCATCCTTAATATGCAGCAGCGTGTTAGAAAAATGGTAGAGTTTTTCTCAAGGATGAACCACAGAGACGGCACCCTGCTGGTGTCACTATGACAAAACCTACAAAGAAGTGCAAGTAAGAGTGGACTCACCAGCAACATCCATTACCTAATCAATACAAACAGTCCTCTTTATTGTCATGAACCTTATGCCATTAGCTTAAAGTGGATGGTTTAATGTCCTGTGTTTTATTCTTGCTGAGTCATAAGTACACACAAATAAAATCATCTTGATATCTATGACAAGAGGTTTTGCAACATTTAACTACAAAAGGGTCATTTTACTTTGACAATCACTGTTTGTGGCCTATTCTGATTCAATGGCCCTCATTTATCAAACGTGCATACACCAAAAAAATGGGTGTACGCCAAATCTACTGCTAGGATCGGCATTTATAAATCTGAATGTGAGCATAAGACACGTAAAAACCTCACGCAGGAGTTAGCAAGGCGCGCAGACTGTGTTGGATCATTATTAATCATCATACTCATGCAGCGATGCAGACTTCATGTTGTTGTTGTTCTTAGCAGTAAAATAAATAAATACGGGTATACAGCCACATGTTCATCAAGTCTGTGTTGAAAACTTAACTTTTATTCTTATTCTGAGATACTGAGGTGAATTCAAAGCCATGTGAAGACAGTCAGATCCGATTGATGAAACTCTGACAAGTAACGCTGGACTGTCACAATGGAGTCACCAGGCAGTTGGAGCGGATCGAGGTCCGGCCGCGTTCAGTCAACAAACTGCTGCTGCTCACCCCAGAGCAACTGTTGTGTTCACTGTTAAGTTCAACTGAGCCTGGCCAGACCGAAGCAATTGTTAATTGACTGATTGAACTGATTTCCCGATTCAATACGATTACAATTATGGAGGTCTCGATTCGATTACCAACCGATTTTGGATTATTAATGATTATCGATTTGATTTTCAATTATTGCCGATTATTGATTTTCCATTTGACAGTAAGGACTCATAACATTCCAAACAATAATTGCGATTAATCACTAATTGATTTTTTTCACCACCCCTAGTCAGCGTGAGCTGGGGGATCAGGCCGGTGTTTCCCGAACATCCATCAGTCGAACCATGTCATCAGTGCTGATGGTTATAAAGTCGCGTTCATGGCAGTAATTATAATTTCTCAAACACTCAATCAATCATCCTGATAGATTAGTCCTAGAAATTTGCTCCAAAATCAGAAAATGCTCCAAATAGGAAAACACAGACTACAAAGAGAAAACACATGCCACTAAGACTGCTATGTTGGCTGTGTTCTGAGACGCTATGGGAAGACCATTCAGTCCAGGACACTGGTGTTCGCCCACCAGCCGTATATCTCGGGGGCCAGACTACACGCTGCTGAGATGACCAGAGGATCATGATGCACAGCAGGCTGGTCCTCATGCCACAGAAACACCAGAGAAAGATTACCAAACAGACATTATCTGAGTAATAATGTTCACAATAAATGTTTTATGTCTCTTGACTTAATAAATATTTCGGTTCGGCACATAAAGCCTTGGGCATGTGCGGCTTATCCAAATGGAGCCCATCACTCCCTTAAGCATTCCAGAGCACTGCTGGCATAGCACTTCTTGTTGCATGTATTTTCCCTATTTGTGTTTTTGTATTTGTTGCATTTATGAATCCCTTTATATTTGTTCTTTCACTCTTGTATGCCTTTAGGGGCTACTGTAAATTATGACTGAGAAAAGGATACCCCAGTTCTGGTCCAAATAGGGTCAGTCATGTTTTTTTTGTTTGTTTTTTTTCTTTTTCGCTCTGTACCTCGTGTTACAAAAATAGCACACATTGTGTTTGCTGTAGAGACTTGAACAAAGCAAACAAGACACACAAAGAAAGGTTCTCTTTCTTAACCAGCTAATCTGTCACACTGCAGCCACAGGATGAAAGACAGAAATAGAAAACCACAGAACATCGAGTGTTTTCAGTGAGGAAACATGCAAACACAGCGCAATGATACAGCCATGTTTTCATACCATGTGGAAGACACCAAAGGCTCTGAACCATTTTCATATCAGTGATCACATTTTGCCTGGAAATGCAACTTTAAGATTACCATTAATGTTTTTTTTTTACTTTATGAGTGTCAATACTGATTGACCACATTTAATATGATGTTAGGGATGGAAATCTATAGCTTCTTCTGGCCTCTGATTGCATTCATTATCCCATTTAAGAATGTTAATAATTAAAAAGGGAATGCTTCTTGTTGAATTCATTAGCTAGAACAAATATTTTAATAATTAATCATGTGTTAGCAACAGCTTATGCTTTATAAAAAACATTTGGCATCTGTAAGCCACATTATAATGAAATAAGAGCCATCCTTTGAGAATAACAATCTATAGATTCAGCCTGCCACTGTGCCATATGACTGCAGCACATCCCTTAAACCAGTCAGAGGATTCAGACCTCATTTCTAACAGATTTGTCCCATAGGTCTGATACAGATTTACATATGTCCCTTATTATAACCAAAGGATAAAAAGTATAGACATTTTTGACAGTGTTAAATTGAGACGTATAATCTGTAATTACAAAAATGATCCAAGGTATCGTGATGGCCGGTTTAGGACACAAAGGGGATCATCAGGCAGCTTTGCCATGCTGTTGCCTCCACTGAGGCTCTGCATATTTATTTGGATATGACTGGTTAAAACAGTTGAATAAAAGGACAGTCTCTCTCATACATACACAAACCGAATGGTTTATAAGATTTCACTTCATTAATTTTACCCACATGTTCATTTTGTGGGAGGAGCACATATTTTCACATTCACAGTGTAGTAATTAAGCAATAAGCAAGACAGTTCTATATTCACTGATTGCCTGTATTTGTTGATTTATGTTAAAGTAATGGTTTATTTAGGAGGGATCCAAGATGGCCACATAGTGATTCTCTCCCGCAAACCTCCCCTAACCTTCCCTGACTTATATACTTTTTCGTACACCTGATCACTAACAACTCACAACTGATCATCTACTGCTGGTTGTTGAGAAGCAGATTTAGTGAAGATTGATCCTAGCAATGCCGTCCACATTGAAAAAATCCACTAAAAGCCAAACGTGGAACCCACGCCAAATATGGAAATGCCAGATTCACTGGTGTCATTGATAGATGCAGCCTTGGAAAAACACACAATCAGAGCCCTCCTCCCTGAAAGTAGAAACCCCTGCCCTACGGTCTGACCATCCTGCTTTACTGAAACACACCAAGATACTGGACCGGACCACAGCCTCACTCTCTGACTCGGCGTCGACAACTCAACTAAACCTGGCGGACCTGGAAGACCAGAGCCACGGCAATAACATATCTCCACGGACTACCTGAGGGGGCTGAAGGGCCAAATGCCCTACTGTTGGGCCTCAGCTCTGCCAGTGGTGCCCCCCCCTCAGCTGACCCCCCACTCAAGATCGTGATATATATCATTATCATCATTATATATCATCGACTGATATGAAAAAAATTATCACGATAGGATTTTTTCTCATATCGCCCAGCCCTATGACTGACCTATAATTGTTACAGCAGTAGCCTACACATCAAAGACAGCAACTTCCTCTAGGTAGAAGATCTCCTGCAGGGTTAGGGTTATCTGCTGGACACTGGAGCTCGCTCCATGATGTGATCTACCTGTTCAAGTGGTGGTGCTCTCCACAGCAGAGTTTTTGGCCATCGGGACCTGTCAGCGTGAGCTCGGGGATCGGGCCGGTGTTTCACGAACATCCATCCTATAACAACTTGCTCATTATCCTGCTTATTATAAACTGCCTCTGAAAAAAGAAAAAGTGCCGGCAGTGGTTGAACAAGCCTATGCGCACTTACCAACAGCTGATCAGAGGCAAGTTGATTCAATCTTTGATGCACTTAAAGTGGGCTCACAACCCAACACGACACTGGAGCGCTGCGCATTCGATCCAATGTGCTTGTTTTTTCTTGCGACCCAGTTCTCCCGCTCCATTGGGCTGTGTCTCTCATGCTGTTTACCACAGAGCTCTGCCCCGTTTGAAAGAAGGAAGACCGTCTGTGGAAAGACGTCACCGCCAAGATGTAGAATGTGTATTATAGAAGAGAAACACACATTTCAGGACCACTGACTTGTGTCATCAGAACAGACATATCCTGTGATTCTCAGCCTTCTAGGATTCAGGTATTGTCCCCTCTATTAAATATGATACTTTGAAATGAAATAAAACTTAGTTAAAAAATATTATACCTTCACGTGACTTTGGGGTTCATCATGACTTTCAGTCAGACAAAAGCAACAAAGGGCTTTTTGCAGAGGAACCATCTGGCTGTGTTGTCAATCATCAAAATACAACTCCTTTGGTAGAGAGCCAAAGGTCAACAATACAAGGTTACTCCTACTGACACGTATTTGTGAATTGAACTTGAAAATGACAAAAATCTCAAGATGCAACAGCTCAGCATGAGCTGGGACATGAATCTATACAAACACATGAAGTCCGAGTCTGCAGTTTGACCACCCTGGGCTGCACTCAGAATACATCTTTCGTGGCTCCTGCTTTACAGCACAACCCAAAATTCAAAAGGCCCATTCAGGGAAGTAACTGTTGTACAAAAATTCTCCTAATGCCAGAGAGACAAGACAGAATCAGTAACAGCTGGTCAAACTATTGCTTCAACAACCAAGTTATTCTGATTCTATGATCATAAAAATGACTCTCTGATCTCATGCCAATGATCCATGAAATCTTCTTGAATCCTCAAATATGAAAGAAGCTTCGAGGATAATTCATGGTACTTTGAGGTGTGAGCAGTCAAGATGAACACCTATGCTATTGCCGGAGCTGGCAATCTTCAGAGCGTTAAAACCCTGCACTAAGAGAAAGCAAACACACATGATAAGCACAGAATTACCGAGTACACAGACTTCTCTATAAATCTGTGGATCGGTTTACATAGTATTAAGTTTGTCTTCCTGATCTGAGCCATTTGTCCTGTTGAGCTGTTTTGTGCATGCAGCAGTTTCTGAGTCAAACCTGGGAGAGGAGCTGAAAAGTTTGTAGGGGAGGTATGTATAGGTTTTGTCAGGAGCCGTGCATCAGCAGAGCACGCTGTCTGACCTTCCCTGCTGTTGAGCCCATTACGCTTCAATTAACGACAGCGGCCTGCTGCGACCAGAAGGAACAGCTGCTGGGCCCACATGGTGGTAATTCAATGAGAGTCCCAGACAGGGGGACGCAAAACTTGATCCACCAATCAGACACACCCATGCACAAGGGGATACAGATTTACTCTGCTGTATTGGGCCTTTAGATGGAGGAGTGAAAGCAGTGACCTGAATGCCATGAGGATGTCACAGTATGTGAGAGCTAGTTGGAAATATTGCTGAGCTTCACCATATGGGTAATTTGATTTCACATGCAACAAGAAATCTGATTAGTGTCTATGCTCTGCGCTAATGGAGACTCAAAGTTCATGTTAAAGCACCACTGATTCTTTGCAATTTGGATTTTATAATCACTTGAGTGGGTGATTATGCTCCACTGTCTAATTTTGATCTTATACTGTAATAAAGGCCGTCAAGGTAAAAAAACAGTTTGCACATGGAAAAACAGGTGATTTTTAACATGCAAATTAGTGGCCGTTCTTAGATGCATCTTCAGCTACAAAATGTCACAAAATATCTTCAGTGTGATTTTTCATATGTCGCAGACCATAAGTCGTTGCTCCAAAACACATTGCTCTGAGAGAATTCAGTGAGAGACAGAGGATCCACAGAGTATGTGTGTTAATGGTAGGTATTCCTTTTACATAATCAACATAAAAGACACGTATCTATCACATAAGGACATCGACCTGTAGTACAAAGAGTCACCTTGAAACTCTGCACTCATGATGCCAAGCTCTACCGTTCCCTGACAATGCAATTAACATGAAAAATGTGAAACAATATGTTTGTGCAGACAAGGTTTCCCTAAGTCCCCTAACAATGCCTACACCTTATCTGTAACTTCACAAGGAGTCTTGGAGAGTGTAATTACACCAGGACCCACCAGCCTGGGACAGCGCTGTGGCCTGATTGGATCTCACCTTGACTTGACCTCTTCAACCTGGAGTGACTGAACCAACTCTCTACATCACATCGAGGAACAACGCATTAGTTAATCAACTGATAAAAACTCCAGATAAAGGTGTCCTGATCCCATTAGAGCTGGAAATAACTCTCCACTCTCCACTGGCAGTTTTACTGTTGCCAAGGATGTAGTGTAGCATCCTATAGAGCCAATGTACTTCACCAAAGGCCGGGCTCTTAATGAGCAACATTTTTGAATGCAGAGTCAGCAGAAGTTGCTCAGAGGGCAGACAGACGCAGAAATGAAACTTGGCTAATCTTATCGGCATTGTCTCAGATGTAGGTCACCTACGAAAAATACAGCTGTGTGCATACATCCATAAAGATAAAATGGGAAGGCTATTACTTTTTAGATCTAGATAACGGATTCTGGGTTGACTCAATTTTATTTGCTGGTCCTTTTGTACCTTTTACACTGTCAAAATATAGGATTTTCACAATGCAATGATTAGGGCCGAAAGAACTCATGATAACGATATTATTGCGTTCAAAGTCTAATAAGTAATAATAATTGTTATTATTATTTTGTTATCAGTCATGTTCATCTTTAACGTTGTTTACTGTGTGTTCAGTCTGGTTTTAGCAAATAGATTAGACCCAAATAAAAGAGAAGAGATTCTATGAAAATAGCAGTAGTGAACAAAAAGAACAAAGATGCTTCATGGCAAGTAAGTAAGAAAGGCAACCGGATGAAAAAATCTCATTATCATATACTTTCTTAACACAATATATACAATATTGTATTTCTTTAACTATCAATCTATCAAAGTACCAATTCATCCACAAACTAAACCCCATTACAAATACCCAGAGCTTCATCAGAGCCGGGTGACTGCAACTGAATAAAGAAAGCAAATTGTTTGACTTTAACCACATGGTCA
>OMNW01012837.1:1211-12353 GCA_900303245.1 Selene dorsalis | reverse complement strand
GAAGCTGTCTGCAGTCACTCTGGAACCACAATACAAGTGCTCAGACAGATTTTCATGTTGTAGAGAAAGCAGAAATCATTACATACATACATATACACACATATATATACATATATATAGATATATAGACACATATGTGTGTGTGTGTGTGTGTGTGTGTGTGTGTGTGTGTGTGTGTGTGTGTGTGTGTGTGTGTGTGTGTGTGTGTGTGTGAATAGTTTGTATGTTACCTTCCCGGTGGATTTGACCCCCTTCCAGACGCAGAAGTAGACTAAAACCCATACGGCCATCAGACAGAGCATCAGCTCCCAGTTCATGTGTCCAGGTTCATCCAGACCAGACGAGATGTTCAGCACCTTGTTCCTTCACAGAGAGGAAGCAGGAACATGTTCACATCACACTCATCGACAGCACATCCAATCAACTGTCCAGCTATAGACTGAGATGGATGTTTCCACTTGTTTGTGGTCTTGATGCTAAACTAGGATAATGATGTCCTGACTCCAGCTGTCTACTTATCAGATATGTGATACTAATGTAAACAGCAGGCTGATAAGATTCTCCTGAATTTTGTTCCTATAAGTTTATTATAGGTGGCTGCTCACCCGAATTTAAATTCAAACACTAATGAGCTCGGTCATATAACAGTGACACTTGGTTACCAGGTTGTTGTGTTAATAACTTCAGCTTCCTCACAGACCCTGACTCCCTGCCTGACACTGACTGCCTCAGAGCTGCAGGGAGGTACCACTGACTGCAGTTGGTTGACACTCCAGTCAGTCAAAACAAACATGTTAATCAATTAATTGAATCCTCAGTCAGTGGACCTGAAGTCCAGAGTAAAACTTCCAAGAACTTCCTTAAATCGGGTTATTTTCAATTGTAGTCATCACTTCCTGTCTCTGTCTGTAGCTCTGAGCTCATTGGTTCCTCCTGATGATGACATAAGCCTTTAAATCAGCGCAGTAATACACACTTTAATTTCCTTTTCATTTTGTTTCATCATTCCAGCTGATCACTTTGGCTTTGCTCAAACAGGAGGAAGATGTGAATTTACAGAAGTGAGTTAAACGTGTTTATCTTTTTCATTATGCACTTTTCATTATGCACTTTTCATACTATCTAATTAGTAAACTTCTGTGACCTTACTTGTTTTATTTTTTATTCACTGTCACTGTTTTCATTTTCATCTTTTGACGCAATTCCATAAAAAACATGGTCATCCTGAGGCATCTGGTACAGGCTCAGTAAATCCAAAGAAGAGGAAGAAGTTAGTCATGTTACTGTTGATGGTAAATAGTCCTGTAACCTTACACCTGCTGCTCTGACTAATGATCATTCTTTCTCATGCAGCTTGTTCACCCTGGTTCTTGCCACTGTTAACATTTTCCTTTCCCTAACATTTCCATTTAAAAAGTCAATCACATGCTCACAAAGAGTTTGCAGCTCACTTATCAGTGGGCCTGCATGTTGTGTTTACAGCCACTGTGGACAAATAAATCTCACTCTGCTCTTAAATGGTTTCACTTATCCGACTTGCTACTCCTAACGCAGCTACCTGCAACAGTATGTGTGAGAGGCTACAGTTGGTACTCCCATTACGCTGGCCGTCTCTCCCTGCCTCCCTGCGTCCTTCATTCTTTGTTAACCAACTGATTCCATTTCCATGTTTTCCCATACTCTGTGTTGTAAACTGTCCTCTTGTCTGTATACAACATCTATTGCACGTCTGCCCGTCCTGGGTGAGGGATCCCTCCTCTGTTGCTCACCCTGAGGTTTCTCCTCTTTTTTCTTGAGAGTTTTTCCTCAGTGGATGTGAGGGTCTAAGGGCAGAGGATGTTGTCATGATGCTGTGTAAAGCCCTTTGAGACAAACTGTTTGTAAAAATGGGCTATACAAATAAAATTGCCTTGCCTTGCTTTGGTGTGGCAGCTGCTGCCACAGTCAACAGGTCCACACGCATAACTGATTCTGTTTGGTCACAGGTAGGGAAGGGCTACTCCAATCCACCTGTATGATGACTAGTATGACTGACTGTATGATGACGACTGACAAAATAAAAGGGTAACTGTTACTTTCCAGTGATGTGCAGCTGTCCATATTTCAACAGGAGGACAGGAGCAACCAGGTTCAAGTTCAAACAAAACTACTACTACTACAAGGAAGCCTGACTTTTAAATAAGTGACAGTTTAGCTATTGCACAACAGCAACGTATCTCTACGAAAACATCATGTCTGATTCATGCTGTCATCAGTTCAGTTCACACACAGAATGTGATCATCGGCGGAAGGAAACAGAAAAGGACGGAGCCTGGGAGACACTGTTACAGCTCCTTAGTGTCCACATGTGATGACAGTAAATGAGCAGCCTGAGCAGTGACCCCCCCTCTAATCACACCTGTTACTGACCTCTGTTCTCTGATAACAATGTGCTGCTGTAACATTGCAGAACCAGTTTTGACACCACCATACACTCAAATGTCAGGTATGAAAAGTGGTGTAATTGTTTCATGGACCACCAACCTGACAACCTGATGACTGATACAGGTTATATCTGCCTGGGGGAGCTCTGCAGTCTGCTACTAGCTTAGCTACATGTCTCTACAGTGTGGTGGTAATGACTCTGTTATGTTTACAGCAGAGAGCTTTTTCTCTTTTTAAGTTTTCCTGTTATGTGGAGTGGCAGCATCCACATGAGCTTCATGGTCCCGAGCATTTCTGCTCATCCTGAAATAAATTAAGGATTCAATTGAGGCACCAGCTCACACAGCCCCCACCAGACCCAGAACTTACTCCCAGAACTCGATGATGGGCGATCGTGCGTCCGCCAGCTCGGCACAGGTCATGTTGCCTGCCACTGTGACATTGGCAAGGCTGCCGTTCTTACAATTCTGGTGATGGAAGTTCTCGATGCAGTTGGGTGTGTTCCATGGGTTGTCGCAGGTGGACCAGGGGAGGGTGGAGCCAAAGGACTTGATCAGATAGTAAAAGCCCCAGGCCAACACCATGATGTAGTAGGTGTTACAGAAGAACACAATCACCATGGAGGCATAACCAAGACCTGAAAGAAAAAGAAATGAACGTGCACACATTAGATGACCGACCATGAAGTAGATCAACTCTGTGAGTTCATATTTCACATTATTAAAAGAGACCGATTCATGAAAGAGACAGAAAACATGGATTCAGGAATCAGCGGGGTCAAGCCGCTCCACTTCCTGTTTGTAAACTGGGTCACAACTGTAAATCTACATTTATGGCTTTATGAGCAGCGGCAGGTCTCTGATTACACCTGAACTGTGAGGTGAAGGACTTCACGTGGTAGCACAGCACGTTCTCCCACGCAGAGATCACAGTGAACTTCACAACCCCGTCCAGACTGAGCCGGCTACACCAGCACACAGTGCCAGTGCAATATAAATCAGCAACTCTACAGGTCACGACGACAGCTGACCACATCTGGTTTCAACACTGAATCCAGACCAGTTCGTATTTGTTGCTTGTTTGTTGTGAAGCTGTGTTTGATCGAATTGTTTCTGTGACACAGAAGACCAGAGAACTGCCGCTGTACCTGACTGTGGTGTTCAATATCAGTACAATCATTGTATTCAGTAATCGACTGATTGGTTTTAGTGAATAGTGTCACAAAAGAGTAAAATGTTCTAACTGTGTTTTATCTGATGAGCCAGTGAATTTTTAGTATTGAACTTTAATTCAGCCTTCAGCAGTGTCCCTCATCTGTTATTTTACACAGCTGATCAACTGCAGAGTAGATAATCTGCTTCCTGTTTACACTAGTGGATGTGATTGCTTGTGTATGTTCAGGTGTGGAGATAAAACAGTCCGGTCATGTGAGCAGAGATTGTTTTAAAAAGAAAACACAGCAGTTTGGAAAAAGTCTGCTCGTGTTCCCTCTGATTGTGTAAGTGAGTGAAAATGGGGGCGGAGCTCTGACATGTGGAGGTCAGAGGAAGGTCTGAGTCAGAGCAGTAAAGGAAGCCAGTCGTAAGTCATGTGCTCTTATATATAGATCAAACCTTGGATAAACACTGTGTAAAGCTAACAAAGATACAAAAGAATGAGGTGGCAAGGACAGAGGTGTGTGGGTGTGTGTGTGTGTGTGTGTGTGTGTGTGTGGTAGTAGTTTTGCAGCCATGTCTGAGGGCACGTAGAGCAGGATCACAGATTATCACCTTCAGATTAACCTCCACACACACAAACAACTGTGTGTTTGCAGACTGATGTGTCCACTCAAACACACCTAAACTGCTTACTGCATGGATTTATGTCTGTCACCATGGTAACATGACCTCACAGAGGATGTCAAGGGTTTTGGTTGACACCAATTTAGACATAAAAGAAGGAATATACCTATAAATATATATATAATCACCATGTTTCTTGATTTATGTTTCTTTCAAGTGACTTTAAGGAGATAAAGAGATAAAATGTGTAATATAGGAAATTAAGCACTTTTACTGCAGTGCCATTATTTTGATGCACTTCTGACTTATTGGCTGTACTTCCATTTCATGCCACTTTATTTTTCTATTCCACCATGTTCTCTCTCCCAACTCAGCACATATGGCCGTCCTGAATAAATGTCCCTCCTCTGTTCCGCCCTGTTTGCTTTTTAAACTCTAATTTGTTTTATTTGAAAGCTCTTATCTCCCTCCCTTAAACTGATTTTTATCTTTACATTTTTATTCTGCCTCTGATAACGTGTTCTGATGTGGTCTTTTTATAACCTGGTTCAGTTGGTGGACATGTGTGGATTCATATGTTGCTTTATCTGGAACATCCATTATGTTTTTTTCTGCTAAAGCACATTGTGTCTCTTAAGTAGATAAATGCACTTTTTTATTATAATCATTGTATCTGACAAATAAATACAAATACTGAACATTAATAAACACTGTAACAAGTTGTTATATCTGATTACAGCTGCATGTCTGATATAAACATTGGCTATATGCTGCTGATGATAACCAGAGGACTGAACTGTTTCCAGATGATCAGTCATAATTTTGCAGATAGAGGCTGAAGCTTTGTCACAAAGAGACACACAACTGCTGCACCTTTAAAGAGCGGAGCGATGTTCCACACGTTGATGCTGCCGGCCTTCATGAATTGGCCCAGAGCGATCTCCAGGAAGAAGATGGGGATTCCCCCGACGAAGACGATGAGGAGGTAGGGGATCAGGAAGACACCTGCAGGACCAGACAGAGACAGGTTCAGACTCTGACTCACTTCAACCACAGCAACAACCAACATCCTGTCACATCACAAGAATGTGTTACAGTCAACAAAAGGTCAAGAGAATATTTCTTTCTCTTCTGACATCTTCTGACGTCACTTTCCTCCCTGTCACTTCTGCTCTGCTTGACTCCCAAATCTCAGCGAGCGTCCTTGAACATACCAGCAAGGAGACTGAAATGAGACTGAATGGTGCATGTTCTATAGAAATAAAGAGACTCAGTTCAAAAAGTGACGGATGCTTGATAAAGATAAACCAGGACATGTAATTAATGAACCAAAGCATTAAACTGTGGTTTGGTCCTTTAACGCTGCCTTGTGTTGAGCTCAGAGTGACGCTGTAATTTGGGTCTCATGTATATTTCAGCAGCGTCGTGACGAAAGCTTTATGTAACTGAACAGGACTGAGGGAAGGAAGTGACTCTTCATATCTCTATCATCCTCTCCTCTGTCTTCTCTCCAAGCAGAGTCTAATTTCTCTCCATCTTTTCCTCTGCCTTCATATTTAATTCTGAGTGAACAGAGTCGAGGCCACAGATGAATGAAAGAGCAGAAGGGAGATGTTCTCCCTCTTTGTCTGAGTCAAGTGTTTAGCTTCACACTCACAGCTCACTGCTGCTCCATACACTAAAGAGAAGACTGAGGAGAAATAAGGGAAGTGGATCTGAGAGCTGGTCTGGGCCAACACTGAGCCACAGCTGGCTCAGTGCCAACACAGTCATGGATTCATTTTAAGTAAATGATGGGAATAGAAATAGAACTCAATCTTATACACCTGGTTCTCATCAGACCATGTTCTTCCTGTTCATGAATAACTATATGAATAAGCAGGTTATTACATATATAGGTAGACGTGTGTGTGTGTGTGTGTGTGTGTGTTACTCTTTTTTTAATTTTTCACATTGATCAGTGTATCAGGGGTCTGAGGTATCCACTGCTGTAATGGGTTCTACATGAAGTCAGTTATCAGTAAATTGAAGGTCTATTTCTGTTATGAACATAATGGCCGTGCCCTCTCTCTCTCCTTGTATCAGAGTTCAGTAATGTAATGGCAGCTGCTGTTACATAACTGCTGGCACATGGCATCACCCCACCTCCCCTCCCCCATCCCCTCTTCCAGTATCATTCCAGTTTGATTCCATTCATACCAGCTCTTGGTGCCACTCTGACCCAGTTACCCCCTGTTGTACTCTCCATCACACCAATTAAAATACCAGAGAGAAGAGAGAGAGAGAGGAAGAGCATTCCTAATTGTTCATTCATTTCTCTTGGCCCAGTTCAGTGTAAAAGGAAATTCATTCATTCATTACAACCGTGTAGCAAATAACCGCATCAAATGGCACAACGTTAGTTATTCACAAACTCAGAATCAGCTTGTATTGATGTAGTCAGATTTAATCTGTTTATTCAGGCTTAATTTGACAAATTCAGGTTTAATTTTGTTGATTGAGGTTTATTTAGATGTAGTCAGATTTAACATGGAGAGGTCCTGCTCTGGGTTTGCTGGGTTGCTATTCAGGTTTAATTTAACATATTAACAAATTCACGTTTGTGGACTTATTCAGGTTTAATTTGATGTAGTAATGTTTAATTTGGTCAAGCTCAGATTTATTGTGGCAAATTCAGAGTTAATTTGCTGGATTCCTGTTTAATTAAATATTCAGGTTTGATGTCTTTTGCTTTATTTTTGGTGGATTCTGGTTAAATTCAGAGAATTCGGGTTAAACTCAACATATTCAGATTCAACAGATTCTCATGTAGTCATGTTTAATTTGGTAAATTCAGCGTTAATTTGATGAATTCAGGATTCATTTGGTGTAGTCAGGTTTAATTTGATGTATTAAAGTTTAATTAAATGTAGTCACGTTTAATTTTGTGGACTCAACTGTAACTGATTTATTCTGGTTCATTTTGGTGGATTTTGGTTTAATTAAAAAAAGAAAAGAGCCATGGTCATCTGAGAATAATCAGGCATTTCAGTGACTTATTATCTATATCAATCAGTTATACTATTATTATTATACTACAGCCTTACATAATGATAATGAAGTTAATAAGTTGCAATCCTTTAAAATGTAACTGTTCTTATAACATTATGTGCTGTATAACCTTGACCGCTGCTCAGGTCAACACCACCGTTTATCAGCCTGCAGGTAACCATGGCAACATAACTGGTGCTTCAGATTCCCTTGGTAGATAGTGACCAGTGACACTGACCTGACGATCCTGAGAGAACTGATTGATTAGTTCATTTGATCGATAGATTGAGGATCACTGAAAGTGAGCTGTGTCTTCTTTGCACAAGGATCACACTTCAGCCAATCAGAGCCCAGAGCTCTTTGTGTCTTAGATAATGGTGCCTGCAGGCTGCACACACACACACATAGCCTACACAATCTCCCAGTGTATTCGTCTAGCATGAAAACACATGAGCTGCTGGTGAGTCACGATTGCAGAGAGAAGACATGGGGGGAGGGGGCAGCCATGTCAGCAGCTCAATAAAAATCCACTTTTCTCTCTCTCACACACACTCGCACACACTCACACAACAAACACACACTGTTAATGCTGTTAGGTTGTCACTAACTCAGTGTTGATGGGATTAGAGAGTAGTATGGCCTCATCACAGTCAGCCGCACACACACACACACTTAAACACACATCAACTGTCGACTCCTCAAACAGCAGAGACTCTGTCCTCACACACTCCCGTCACTTTCAAATCCACACTTTATTCTGCGTTACCTTCTACGTAACGGGACAAAGTTTCCAGAGGTCCCAAGTTTATTTGCTCATTAAAGATTATGAATGAATATTTGAGTCTGCATCTCATTAGGTTTCAGTGTGGAAACTTCAAAGTGCCTCAACAACAGGATACACAAGGGAGTCATTTCCAATACAGACAGGGGGGGTGGGGGAGTGGGCCGCAGCCTGTTTATTAAAATCAGGTTGGCTTTGCTTTAGGGTTTGGAATCAAGTGGAAACAGAATCAAGAGTTGGAGCGCAGTCATGAGGACAGGACTAACACCCACTGAGGCTGAGAGTGAAGACGTGAGGAGTGAACAGGCAGAGCATCATCCTGTCCTGAGCGGCGTCAGCAAACACACACGACACATGGTGTGTTCAGAGCTGAAAGTGAGACAGAAACAGAAACAGAGCCGCGGCTGCAGTTAGCCCGCTAAGCTGCAGCGCTGCAGTTAGCTAGCTAAGCTGGCTAATCTGTGGTAAGTCACTGGGCTAAGCAGTGACAGGCAGAGAGCCTGACAGACTGATAACAGCGCTAATGACACAGCATCATCATCAACTATTCAACTGGACTGGTTTGTGAGGAAGAGGGGATTCAGAATGAATCTAGTCTTTGATGACCCTCTAACGTTTCCTCTGGCGCCACCATCAGGTCAAAGATTTCACTTTCATTTTGCAGTTTTCACCAAACACCTACAGGACCAGCTGGACTCATGGGTGGTGACAGTTAAAGCTGCGACTGCAGATGTTTAGCAGCTGTAATAAGTGAGGCGGTGACTGCAGTGAGAACAGTGATGGGCTCTCAGGACAGTTTGTGTCCTGATCTGCAGGTTCCTACATATTTGGCATGTGACTCACTCAGATCTGCTGCCAACTGAGCCGGGATCAGAGGTGACACCTTCCGCCATCACACTGGAGCCAAGGAGCTTTAATTAGGGTTCAAGAGTTATTTGTTGCAGGCCCAGCTGTAAACAGTGAGTGATAACAGCTGATGTTAAAGGAGTCCAGTGTCAGATCAGGAACTGAAACCACTGTAACACACTTTATATCTTTGCATTGATGCATGTTAACCAGAACTGCAACTAACTTTTTTGATATTCTATCAGTTATTTTTCCAAATAACAGAGTAGATGTCTATTCTTTAAGTTGAACTCAAAGAGCCTGGCTCACTGGCCTGTTGTTACTAGGGCTCCAGAAAGGGAATGTAAAATTACACTGAGATGGTTTTTGGCTCTTAAATCTACGAAGATATCCTCTTATAGATGTTATGGATAAAACAGGAAAAGGATACAACTAATAGTCATATTTCTTTCACAACTCCTTCCGTCAAGCAGACCAAATTAGAGACTACAGGTAATAACATACAGAACGCAACAGAAGAGACCAAAGCCTCTGTCCATCTGCCAAAAGCCTCCGTAACTGCAACCAAACACGTCCTGCCAGATTGCTAACTTAGCTTAGCTGAGCTGAGCTTCTCCTGCCAGCCTGCAGATGGACTGGCCCACATACCTGAATAGAGCACCTGATTAGCTCACCTATGCTAAACATGACTCTGCAGCTCACTGCCCGGGTCAGTGAACTCCACCTGAAGGATTACTAACTCTCAACCTCTGCCTGCTGCATAATCGTTCTTTTTTTAATCAGACATTTATGTCATCTAAATCGGGATATTTCTAACCTTGTTAAAAAAAAATAAACTGAGCATTATATATAATCTGTTTTATTACCATACATACCACACAATACCCATATTACAGTGTGTTTGCTGTTTACATCAGGCTCAGTGCATCTTTCTCATTGCTGCCACATATTGAATAGGAAGCTGCTTCACACTGAGCGGAGCAGGTGAGATATCACACCTGTATCTTTAAGATCAGAAATGACTGAGCCATACTTGTTGCTGACTAATTTTAAATCCAGCATTTTACAGTGTATAACCTCATTCACATGATTTTTGCAATCATGAAGACATTAAGATAAATTGCAACAAATTCTCTTCTCTGAAACACGTGACATATTAAAGAAATGTCTTTTGGTTTTGTTCAATTATTTGGTCAAAACAAACTTTCTGAAGATGTCAGTTTGAGCAGTTTGAGCTGTTTTCATATATTTTTAGACAGATTCATCTATTTATCGATTGACTAATGTAAGGTGAATAATAAACACGTGTACAGACATATCAGTGGTATCTGCAGTGACTCTGTCATTTCGTCACAGTAGAGTTGAATCAAAAGTCAAAACCTAAACTCATTTTGTATCTGCCTGAGCTATGAAGAGATGCTGCACAGGAGAAGTGGGTGGAAGGATACACTGGTGTTCGTCAGGAAATAGTTCCTACACCCAACTCCTCCTAAAGTAATCAAAGTGAGCTTTTTACAGTTCTGCCAGTCAGGATTAAACAGTGAGACAACATGTGATGCAACATTACAACATGCTCGTATATAATCATCAGTCCCCATTCACAAACTGGTTACCCACTGTAGCACTGCCTTCAAAACCCTGCAGTGTTTGTTGTGTGTGGTAGGCCTAACAGTTACATAACATGATCACTGCAGCTGAGATAGAACCATGGTCAGGATGACATGGGTGACATGAATCCATTAAGGAGGAAGAGAAGAGGAGTGCAGAGAGGTTGACACATTCAAGATCTTTAACTGTCAATGACCTGAGAACAGGAAACACTCACAGTCAAGGCATTCAGTATGTCTGACCACAGAGACAACTACAACTTCCACCACATCTGAACGTCACTGCTGTCACCAGACGAGGCCTGATCACTGGAGCTGAAACAGACACTTTCACTTTGACTCAGACTGCTGATCCAGACGTGACAGGCCTCAGTCAGCAGACTGAACTGAACCCACGTGTTTGTCACTCAAACACACAGCAGTTGTAACCTCTTCCCTCTCCCTAGGGTGTTTCAAGCACCCCTGAAAACTCTTCAAACACCACTAGATATGTGATGAAACCAGGACAACCCCTCAAAGATCCTTACTATTAGACACTAATAATAACATTGTAACCTCCTCTGGGATTCCAAGTACCCCTGGGTTATTTTCAAGAATTAATAAAGACCTTTCAAAAACTTCAAGGACCGCTGTAACCACTTGCATCCTGTGGGAGTTTAAAACCCTATCTTCT
>OMNW01012833.1:3590-19595 GCA_900303245.1 Selene dorsalis | reverse complement strand
TGGATGCCACGGAGAGCACAGGTCAGCCTCTTGGCCCCGAGCCCGACACAAGTGACAAGTGAAGGGCACGAGGGGTGATACGACTTTGTACGTGGAAAGATGATAAGGGGGAGATCACATTCAAGATCAGTGGCAGTGAGGGCGGACTTGTGAAATGTTCGTATGCCTTTTAATGTGGTGTACATTACACGGATGTCATACGGAGGTAAGCTGCCCCAGTTATCCAGGGATAAAATTAGCAACATCAGCCACTTACCGTAAAGATCAGCTTATCACATTTACCACACATTTGGTCAAACGCATGGATTCTATATGAACAACCACTTTTCAACTATATGTTCCCAACCAAATGAATCAAGAGCTCCCCTCCACTGTCCCATTGTTAAGATACAGTAAAGAATTAATGTCCCAGAGATGACTCTACTTGACTACCTTTAAATTCAGATGCAGAGTTTTACCGTTTTACAGTTGCAAATAAAAGCCATTGTATTTACTGAATTAAAGACGCCCTCCACCACTTTTATTTGTCAAAGCTTGTGAAGTCAGCCCCTGAAAACAGTTGTATAATATAATTTGTGGCCCTGCAGGAGCTTTGCCAAGCCTGAGAAAATTACTCAAGTGACATCATGCAGATATCCTGTCTTGGGGCTTGGGAGCCACAGACTTTTATTAGAAAGCCTATCTCACAAACTGAGTGTGTGGTTTGAAAGATATGGACGGTCACCAGCTGTGTGGTGGGTCCAATATAAAGATGCTATCAAGTTGCATTATTGGAAGAGTAGGAGCCAGTGATTTTGGAGCTTTACCCACACGAGGGACACAAGCTCTCTGATGAATCAACACTGACCAATGTTTTCTTTAGATCAGCCTCCATTGAATAGAATGCAATTGCCATATTAAATCACCAGAGTAATCTTTGAAAGGTGTTTACTGGGTAAATAATTTGAAGAGTTGGACTCCAAGCTAATAAGATGAAAGCATGGGCTCATCCATCATCCTGGACAAATATTTTCTCTCTCCCTGATGTGAAATTTTGACACGTCTTTTTCATCATCTGTTTGCCACAGTCTAACCTTTCCATGAGACTTGTCTGGGGTCACAGTCTCCTCACATTACAGCTGAGCGTTCACACTTGTTAGGGGTAGCATCAAGATGTGTCAAACTGTCACAGGGCCTCTGCTGGCACGCTGTACAGTATATACGATACTTAGGAGAAACTACCACAAGACAGCAGTGCAGCACGATGAGAGCAAATTACACATTAAGGAATTTTATTATAAATCAAATTAGTAACAACAGCGTGTATTTTATTTAATGGCTTTCTGTCCCACTTTGTTCCACTCCCACATGCTCAAATGTAGCCACAAGAGTGACACTGGTTTACTTGTTCATACACATTTCCACCAGAAGGATATTCTAAGAAAACTATTAATAGTACGTGGCACAGAAAGTGCTTTTCCTTTTCTTGTTTTCCGATGATATCATCTAACATCATCCTATAGTACTGCACTATGCCTCAAAACATGCACACGAGTGTGTCAACACCTCTACTGCACACAAGTTTGATGCACTTGTAAGACACACACACACACACAGACACACACAGACACACACACACAGAAATCAGTGCCACACGCACACATACAAATCCTCCGTGAGTTGAAGCTGTGCCATTCACTGTGTGCTCCAGGTGCCATGACACAAACCATTATCTCAAGAAGCCAATCATATTAAAAGCATGAGTCATGTTGCCGCCTACACTGGCTCAGAGGCTTAAAGTGGTGTCATGTTGGATATCGTCCTCCATCCACACACTGTGACCCAGATCCCACAACCTCAGCTACTTTTTGGGTAAATTTGACTCAAATCTCAGCATGTAAGTACAGAACACACCCAGAATTGTAAATGCATTATAAACATATATATAAAAGCCTATTTTTCTTTAGTTTAAGCCAAGATATTTGTACCCAGTGAAGAGTGATGCTCTACTGCAAAACCTATTCCCTGTCTTCTTTTCAAGGGCAATGAACTGGTCTAAGATTTCTAAGTGAGCTCCCTGCTGACGTGATCTATCTCATGTGCCATCAATCAAGTGTTTTTTCCAGAGCCTTTAGTCTGAAGCGCTTTATTCATCACAGCACAGCTCCGTTGTCAGTGGTCGTTTGTTCTTCGGTTAGACGCTTTTCCGCTGGTGCAAGATTCTCACATCTGATTGGCTTTTATCACCACTTCAGGTGTGAAGTCACAGGTGTGCTGGGTGTAATCTCAGAGGGAGGGTTGAACGCAAGGCGGCAGCTGAGCAGAGAGAGAGGAAGCGGGTGGGGGTGGGTTAGGGGCCGAGAGCAGATTCATCTCCGTTCTTTTCTCCTTTGTGGAACTATTTCCTCTTTAAAGTCCTTTTATTTTTCTCACCCTTTCCTTGCTACTACACTCTGTCTTGTACCTTTGTTTGTTGTTGTTGCTGGGGTTCTGTTGTCGATAAACTTGTGAGTGTGCGTCTCTGTGTGTGCGTGCACCGCTGGGGGCTCAGATCTCTCGTCATGTCTCATCCGTCATCCTCATTAGCTCCCCATGAGACTCAGGTGAATTATTTACACACCAATATTCCTGCTCTCTCTAAACTCTGGCTTCAAAGTGGGCTCTGCTGTACAGTCTGGTTGTGTCCTATTGATGATTCTGACCTTTACTTGTACTTGCATATTTTCTCCTCGTCCTTCTCCTCCATCCTCTGCCCCTCCCATTTCACACTCTCACAACCAAAACGTATCAGAAAATCCCCATGACGTTTCTATTGACACCGTTCCTTACTCTTGGATTTTTCTGTTGTAATTGTGGAGACAGGGCGCAGGGGAAAATGTCGTTATTTTCTATGGCTAGGTGTCAGACAGAAACCCTCGGAGATGGATTACAGAGGCGGATGAGGGAGTTGCAGTGGGGGTGGCTCCTGGCGCAGGATGGAGCCCGGCTGACTTGGCTGTGTCTTTACATAAATCACAACAGGGGTAGAAACCCCCTTAAGACAGAGGCGACGCATTGTCTCTTCTCTCCGGAGACTCTCTAAAGAATTAGAAGCAGTGAGATAAGTAAGTAAGAGTGTGTGAGTGTGTGTGTGTGTGTGCGTGTGTGCGCGTGTGTGTGTGCCCAAGAGAGGCTGAAGCACCACAGAACAGAAAATTGTGTGTAATTGATTACTGTGCCTGAGTTGGGAGACAGAGTCTACCTCCTCCCCCATGAGACAGCACTCACTGTGACAGTCACACAAGTGGGTTATATACATATAAACAATACATACTGTAGCAGGCTATACGTCAACCATGTCAGGGGTTCAAACTGTGTCTGTAACATCGAGTACTGGAAAGTGTCAAGAACTGAAAACTAGCTTCTAATTCTTCAGCTTGTGTGTCTTTAAATCAGGTGTTCTTTGATGACAGGACTTCCCTCACTGTGGACAGAGGTCGTATTAATCACTCTTCATACCTCCTGAGCCACCTGAGCCCCGGTGGAACTGTCTCACATCCTGTTTGCTAATTCAGCCCCGGTGGATGAAGTCAGCTGTCTGGAGAGCAGGCTAATGACCATGAGAAGCGACAGCCTTCAGTTATGTAAATGTTATCAGACTGTAGGTGTTCGGTCTTTCAGCTACATGGACTGAGATGCTGGCTGTTCTCTTACATGTGTGACACAGCTGACATGACTGTGATGATTTCAGCATGCACCAGGGCTGAATGACTCCCGTGCTGAACCCTCTCTGCTGCTGTTAGCACTCAGATAGCACTGCCATGTGGTGAGGCATTTGACATTTCTGGACAATATTTGTCATCATTTTGGTTAATGTATAATTATGTTATATTTGCATAAAGCAAGTATATTAGCCCATCACTCACCACCTTTACAGTTCAGTTTGAACAAATAAATAATGGGCAACAAATTTGCAAGTAATTGTGAACAGTCATGTGATTATTCTGGATTAAATATTTTTATCAATACACCCCATCAGACACCCCATAATTAATATAAACTACAGTTAATTACAGTTACAGGTATTCATCAGTTGAGATGAGACAGAGCAAATAACACAAGATGATAAACTGAAATGTGAGATAATCTGGTTGTTTTATTCAGTTCAGTAGTTCAGGGAGAATTTTTTCCCTGTGTAGGAATTTTTTTTTGTCTAAAACAGATGGTCTTTCCAATCACTTTCCCCATCCTCCACAAAACTAATTAGTCTCTCTATAAGTCCTCCAAAGTTTGTTGCTTGGTGAAATTCCACTTGGATTCAGCCTGACTCTCACTCGATGCTCAGCCCCTCTCTGCTATGGTGTTTGTGATATATTCCTGTGAGACGTACTGTCAAGACTTTGCTGCAGTGTTGGTTTTGATTGCATCTCAATGGGGTTCTTTTTGGATCCAGTTCCTTTTTAATCTTGCAAAGCGCATGCTAAACTAATGGTGTAACACAGCACAAAAGGCTCTGGGGGTAGTAAGAGCTCTGTAAACTATTACGCTGCCTCCACGGTGAATAAAATTACAGATGAGGACTTTACAGTGAGATTCTCAGATGCAGCCAGGCCCATAGGAATGAAGTGGAAAAGAGAGGGAAGTCCACTTTAAAATTATCCATATTTAACCTGATGTTCAGTTGTGGTTGAACAATGTACTTGAGGCTCATTTCCTCCTTCCTCCACTCAAAAACATCCCACTATTTAACCAACTATATTCATGCAACACTAGATTTTACGATCGTCAGTCCTGGGCACTACCTGAAAACCCACAAGAGACTCATAAATAAAAAAAAGCTGCAGTTTGAGCTTGGCAGAGCACCCTAATGGAAGGAACCATGAACATCATGTTTCAACAGGATCATTAATGTTGTCTGAGCCGAGGTTAAAATATATCAGACTCGGTAACTGCAGGAAGATGTTAAATGTATTTGCAACAGGACTCTTCAAAAGAACATAATTTTCTCAATTTTCTGTGCACAAAATGTAGCTCATTGCTTTTTTGACAAGCATTTAGGAGTCTTCGTACCAGGGGTGCCAGCGGTGCCGGGAGGCTCTATACATTAAACGACAGCCACAAACAGCTCCACACCCACTGCCTCGGCTCATCTCACCCCCTCTTTTCTCTCTCTCTGGCATATCTCCTTGTGTAATTAACAAGGCTTAGAACACCCTCACAAATACTGCTCATGCTCACAAAAAACCCACATTCACAACCCTGCCCTGCATGCTGTCACTCGCGTTGTGCGCGCACACACTTTCCCTGCATGTAATTAACATGGATTAGGGCACAGCGTGGGCAAATGCCAGAACAGCTTTTTTAACCAAAACACATTGTATGTGCATGTGGCCATGTGTGTGTATGTGTGTGTGTGTGTTCAAAAGACTGGCACACAAACACACATATTCTGGCACAGACACAAACTGCAGCATATTGTACATCAGTGCTTCTCGGCCAGGCAGCGGGGAGGTGACATCAATCAGGCTAAAAGCAGGGAAAGCTGCCTTTGTATGTGCGCACAAACACTCTTGCACATAAAACAAACTTAATCGCATATACAAGAATAGACCTCTTTGTGTAATCCTCGCAGCAGTATAGAATTACGGGGAACAGAAAGGGAAAGAGAATGAGAGAGACTTATCATTCCTTTCTTTTCCAAATTATCTCTTCTCCAATTAATAGCCTTTTCATTAAGAGAGGATAGACGTAATGACATTTTGGCAGAAGAGGTTGTACTATCGCATTTTTCTCCCTTTCACAGACAGAATTAGTAAGTAGCTCCTAATAGATGGAAAATATCAACATTTAAGCAAAGACAGTGCTTACTCCAGGCAACTAATTCAGCCGTGGGTTTGTTGTAAATGACTGTATGTCCTTAATCACCCTGGAAACAGACAGATCATCTCTGTCTGACGACAGGGAGCTGATATGCCACATTATGCAGCTCCATCCCAGTCTAAACGACCTCCCACCACCCCTAACAATATTATAACTTCATCTCCCAACATACTTCACCAATTACCACCTCAGAAGGTCAAAAGGTGATAGAGTACATAGACGACTCATAAATCTCAAGGACAGTAATGACAGCAGAGAAAAGGGCACCCACACACGAGACAGAGCGCACCTGGTTTCAGTCACAACAAACGCCCCCAGACTAACACACATTCCTCTGTAAAGACAAAACCTCAGATGAAAGGAGGGGGAGCGTGTACAGGTGAATATTTGACTGCTTTGTTGTGTCACTGATTTGACAAAAGTTCTACAGTGACGACGGTGCAGTGTGCAAAATGTGGGAAAACAAACTGCAGCTCTTCATTGTGTCTGGGAGAGAGAATGGAGTCGGTGATGTAATCATGCCGATTGCCCTGCCCTCACAGAAACACAGCAGTTCATTTGCCATTGTGAAAGAAATGGGATTCTGAAATCAACACATTTAAAGAAGATATTTATACGTGTTACATTTTCTCCTGTGGTCAATAAAAACTCTAGCATGCATTTTGCAACTCATTATCCTTACCACATCTCTGTCTGCTCTCCTCTCCTTCTTTTTTTTTAACACATACACATCCTTTTTTTTTTTCAAAAATTGTCTTCTTTGCTCGCTCATTTACCGCCGGCTCCCCAATCACTCCTCACCCCCACTGTCACTATCTCCATTCTCACCCATCTATTTTTGGGTGTTCATCTTGACCACCTGCAAACCCTCTAATTACTTCACATCTGTGTCTGAACCATCTCTCACACACACACACACACACACACACACGCACACACCCACGCACACACTAACACACAATACAATACAAATATGCATGCACGCACAACCATTCACAGCACTACACTCTTCTTTTCTCACCCTTTGTGTCCTAATTCTTCTCAACCTATTGAAATTCAGCTTTCAAAAAGGCACCTTCACATACATACACACACATACACACACATACACACACACACACTACAAAGAGGAAGGCAGTGATCTAAAAATGTTACTGGCTTTCTGCTAATGATTAGTCTAATCAAATCTCTTTGCAGATGCACTCTAATTAGGAAAATTAGCCTGCACTGCAGAGTTTAAAATTAGACAGTTATTTGGTGTCAGTTCAGATTTTTACTGTTGCCTGTGATGGCCTCAGCACCACTGCTGCTCATGATCCAGATGATGATGATGATGATGATGATGATGATGATGGTCACAGCTTTCAAGGGTTTTTAATGAGACATATTGATTGAAAGTGCCTTCACAGTAACTGCTGGACCTGTGTGTGTCTGCAGGGCTGCGCAGTAGTTACTCCTGCAGTGTCTGCAGTGTGGTCCTCAATTCCATTGAGCAGTACCATGCACATCTCCAGGGCTCCAAGCACCAGAACAAGTGAGTACAACAACATGCATGGATGGATGGATGGATGGATGGATGGATTCATAGATGGATGGATGGACAGACGGACTAGGGATGGACAGCCAATCATCTATATCCAAAGAAAAAGAAAGTGCGTAACTCTCTGAAAGAGAGACCGCCTCTGACACAGAGATTTTTTGTCAATTCTCACATTTTGGGGGCCGGAAGGCAAGACAAACACCCAAATTGATGTTAAAGAGCCTTCAAAAAGTGATATTTCCATAATATGTCCCCTTTAAGGACTCGTAGACTCTATATGTGATGACTGATATACCTATTAAGATGCAAATATACAATAAGCCATGTAAAGAGATGTGCAGTAGACTGCTCAGCAGAATGGAAACAGGGTTATTTTTCATTGTATGATATTCATAAAGTTAGTTTTGGTCATTTTCATTACTGACAATAGAAAAGGTAATCACAGCCAATGTATGGGGAATTATTTCCACCACCAGCAAGAGAGCGTGTGATAGAACAGTTACATTTCATGCATTTACAATGGGGTGGCTGTGGGCATGGTTGTAGGCAGTAAAGTGGTGTGTGTGTGTTTGTGTGTCTCTATGTACATGTATGCCTCTCTGTATTTAAAGTGATGTAATAGAAATTAAGGGCGTTATGAGTGGAGCATTTGTCAGATAAAAGGGCGCTAGAGGATATAAATGCATTGCTGCGGCTGTTTCCTGTACCCTTTCCTTTTTGTCTTATGGTGTGGAGTTGGGGCTCCTCAGCTAATATAGCTCTGCATTCACCCTAGAGCATAACTTGTCTGGGCTGCACATGCCAAACTTCTGCCAACAAGTTAACTCTTAGAGAGTGGTGGGTGTTGAGAGAAAAACAAAAATGAGAAAAGCAGAGAGTGAAGGAGGAGGAGACAAACAGAAAGTAAATAGGATGGATTTTCTTTTAGCCGAGGGCTTATTTCAAATGATGATATCCACTGGACACTGGGAAGAGTAAAGCGTCTGTATTATTTATGGTGGGAATCATCACGTATGCTACATTGACTACACAGTGTGTGCAGATCATAACAAAAATCACAAAACTGGGTGATAGACTGACGCTGTACCCCCCATACCTTTTGTTTTTACTGGATAAGCTAGGCCAGACAAAAGACAAGAAAGACACTTAGTCTGAACATGTTAAACAAAAAATTGTCTCATTAATAGGCTGACTTAAGATACCTTTTTGGCTCCATTCATTACAGCTTAAAGATTATTCTTTTCAGTTATCATCATTAAAAACTGTGACCGGGCTAAAAAAAACAGCACATCCTGCTGCATTAAAAGGAACATTCAACACAAAACACTCATCTGTCCCTTACCCAGCGAGTGGGTCAAAGTGCAATCTCGCCATTCAGAGAGCATCACTGTGATTTGCACAGTTTTGAGAATTACAATGATTCTGCACAGAAGCTATAAATCAAGGGGAAAAATGGTGGCTCATAACTGGCAGTTTTACTGTCACGAAGCAGGAAAGAGGGCAGACACACTGAAGCAGAGATGCTTATGAGAGAGAAAGAGAGATTCTGCAAGACTGATACACACAATAGAAAGTGCCGTATGCACCACCAACACAAGAGAGACAGATGGGAAAAGAGATGCAGAGAGACAGAAAAACACATCGGGTTTGAGATGGAGGCCAGAGAAATAAAAAGGGCAAAGAGACGGAAAAAGACTGAGATAAAATTGATGAGTTGAGACAGGCGGGCAGGGAGACATGTAGTAATACAGACAGAAACAGTATGTACTGGAGACAGAAAGGTGCAAAGAGCAGGGGGAAGTAGGAGACAAAGTCTCCTCACATCGTCCTGAGGTGGAGCTAGAGAGGTAAAGAGCAGATTTGGAGTGGGCATTGAAATGAGCTGCTCAGAGCCGCAGGGCTTTGCTGTTTAGATTGGAGAGGATGGACTGACAAAGCATCGACGAATAGAGGAAAGTGAAAGGCAGACTGAGAGGTACAAGGGAGACTTACAGGGGTGGTGCCAATAAGTCACTGGATAAAATGGGAAAAGTCCATCATCCATCTTATCACAGCCAGTGAGCCTCACTGGCCGTGGTCAGAAGTGGAAGAAGTTTAGTGGAGAAGGGCTTCAGGCTTATTTCAGAGCCCTGGACTTTACTCATTCAGTACGTTTACATGACAGTTGAAAAAAAATGAATTATTGCTTTAATCCGACTATAACTGGACAACTGAAGTGCATGTGAACGCCTTCTCCTTATCCGACTAAGATACCCAGATAATGCGATTGGAAATCGATTTTCTTCTGCATGTACACGCCTTAATCGGACTGAAACTGGACAATGCATGTGCTTCACAACAGTAGAGACAGCACAAAGTGAAGCACAGAAGCCGGCCCGAACCTGGCCAAGAAAAAAAAAACAGCGAGAAGATGTGTTTTATTTATTTAAAAAAAAAAAGGAAAGCCTGTGGACCAACACGACCCCAGTCATTTATAGGCTATAGCCTATTTTCAGCCTGAAACCGGCCCAGACCAGCACGTCCGGTCTGGAACTGAAGTTCAGAACTCTAAGTTATTCATATGCAGTTATTTACTAGGTGACAGAAAGAGTCCGTACTAACCCACTGAGACGACACATATAGCCACCTATGTTGAGGGGACAGACACCGTCAGTTATTCGATTTTCCCTGTTGCATCTGAACTGGGACAAGGACAGAACTCCGACTAGACGGTCAAATCGAGCTATGAGCATAACTCAACTTAGCTGTGCATGCAAACGTACTGACTGTTCACAGGGATGTCAACAGGAGGAGAGGAGATAATACATGACATGATTTCATAGAACAGTAGGTGTTTGGTGACATCTTAAAGGAATAATTAAGTCATTCTGAGGGGCCTGGGGAAATTACTGGACCTCATGACGCATCTTTGGAGAAAAGATTATCAAGTGTTTCACAGGGAAAAGAGATAAGTAGGATCCAAAGACAGTAGCCAAGTTTGAATTCAGTCCACACTGAGCTCTAAATACTCAAGAGCTCACATTTCAAATTCACCATTAAGAGTTATGCACCCAGATGTTTTCAGTGTAGAGCAAATCAGTGAACCACAGAGATTTTATGACCCTACTCAGTGTGGAAGTTCATAATAAACATCTTCCTCTGATTTGCATAGCCACCTTAATACGAAATGCATGCAATTCTGTTAACATTATGAATAAACACATGACAAATTTGCTGATTTTTTAAAAATATGAATCACAACAGGTAACAATTTGTGGGGAATAAGGTAGCACTTTGTGATTACTGTGTCTGTTTATATGTGATTTATTAGCTGGATTGTGCTTTTGTTTGGTCAGTTATACTAAGATATATTTTGTTTGACTAAAATTTGATCTGGAGCTGGCTATTCTGTGTTTTAATGCTCTAGCGCTAAGGATTGTGTGTAATCCCCTGAAGCAGTGTCTGCAGGATTGCAGACTTACAGACTGTGTGCATTAAGTGTGAAAAAGTCCATGAGAGAGCCCTCCAAGCACCAGAGACTTTACAGTGGCACAGGCCTGAGCACTCGCAGACTTACTGCAAATGCATCCACTTCTGTTAAGTGCACGAGCATCAACACTGGTACTGGGAGTGAGCCTTGCCAGCTCTGTTCCACTGCTGTATCGATCCTCTGGGAAACGTAGAACACCACCAAAGGTTCCACCTCATCGACCTCACTTCCTCTGCTTTCACCCAGTCACTCAGGTGAAACACTATACAGGTAGCTACATGAATGTATGTTAGAAACCACTTTAGGCAAAGTCTGAATCACTCTATTACACTACACCCTCCTACGTCAGTGTGCATTACATTTAGCCTGTGCGAGCAGCGGTATGTGGGCATGATATGATGGCAACTAATGCCTCCTTCAAAATGTACAGTGCAGCACATTGTGCAAAGTTTCACTTTTCTGCTGATATGTGAGATTAAATACACTCATGCATGCACACACGCACACACATGCACACAAAGACAAACAGTCTGGCTGCAGCACAAATATGAGAGTAGACCACCTCTAAGGCATTGCAAGTTTAGAAATAAAGACATGAGAGTCCTTGAATAAGGGCTGTGTGTTTGTGCATTAGTGTTGGTTTGGTTAATTTAGTTTTACCTGATACTGTTAGCTTTAAGAACTAGTCTGATTATAGAGTACTCTGCTGCACAAATGTGTTTTATATTTGTGTTTAGTAATGTGTATGTATGCACACGTGTAAATGTAGAAACATGTGAGTGCTTATGGAAAGGAGGCCATAAAGACTGCCGTTCATATCTCTAGGGTATTTACAGGGTGGACAAGGCTTTACCAAAGTGACGTGAGAGCTTCCACCCCAACTTTGACTGTGTGTGTGTTCATATGTAGACTTGTGTGTCGTGTGTGTTCGCTCACAGTCAGGATGAGCTGTGGTTTGTGTAAGGAGCTTTCTGAAGAAGATGAAAGCACGGCTGACAGCGGCAGGGGATTAGCTCTCACCGTAGAAACATCCATGAAAACTGTGCATGTGTGTGTCTACATCTGTTGGTGTGTACTTTAGGATGCATGTGTGTGATGTTTGGCATTAGGACTGTGTCATCATCATAAAACAACAACAGATTTCTCTGTTCATTAAACAACTGGATGTGTTTATATGCCAGCTCTCCTTATCTATACCAAGCAACTGCTTCATCCACAGTCGGCTGCAGGTCATTTGAAGCGCTGCAGACTCCACACAGTCGCTACAGACTGGCTGCTATAATTGGACCTGTACAGGATGATAAATGTAGAAACATGCGAGTAAGAGCAGAGATATAACTAGATAAACGAGGCAGAACATTTTCACAGTTGTTTCACTGTGCAATTAAGCCAATGCACTTAAGATTGCCAGCAGACAGGAACCCAGATAGATGAACATTAAATCCCCATGTTGGTTCCTGGCTCAAGTTCTTTTAAAAACTTATGGATAATTTGAAATAAGAATGGAAATTAAAGAATGAAAACATGGCTGTCACCAGACAGGAGATGAATTGTTGTTTTCTGGCCGTTCAGCTGTGTGAAAATCTGGCACTTCTTGTGCTGGTCTGTTCCCAGTGGTGACGACAGTCGGTGATTTCTAAGCAACTTTTTTGAAGTTATTTAGGAGGAGCTGACAAATTTAGGTCTTTTACATACAATACAATTAAGACATAAGGTTGGAAGCACATTGTGAAAAGTTTGTGTTTAAGTTTTGGTCTGAAACGTCTTCTTTCATTACTTTTTATGATTTTATTCATGTATTTCATTGCAGCATAGCTATTTTGAGCACTATGTGTTGTTGTGCTGTAGCATTGTTGTGCTTAAAGACACCCATGGGTTAAGATTAGAGCAGGGCGATATGACTTGAAATCAATATCAATTTCAAACTTTGACTTTGCCTATTATTGATCTCTTTTCTTAAGACAAGCACTCTTTATGTTTGGAAATGTGTTTGTGTTCAAGTGTTAAAAGAAATTAGGAGAGTTCCCTTTGGTCACTTTTCTGCAGTATGTGCATTTCACTTTTTGTTCACTGCAACTAAAATGTGCAAAAAAGATGGAAATGGCGTAGTTTTTAGGTCTAAGCAACAAGGAGCTGGAACCTAAAAGAGGAGCTACTTCTGTTGCATGGATATATTTTAGGTCTAAAGCCCAACAGGAACCAGTGTGCGGGAATCTTAAAATGGCCCTGAGGGTGAAACACACTGCAGCTTAAGGAAACAAACGCATGCAAAAATACAAACGCGCCACAAATTCAGAAAACAACTTCATCAATCTGACAATGCATGGACTGCAAAAACTGAACACCTGCAAACAGAGGAATGCACTGCAAAAACTCAGACCATGTTTTGCGAATGATCCTCATGCCCAATTCCCACAACTCACAAAAGGTTATTTTACAGCTTTTCCATGATGATAACCACCAATTCATAATGTTCATTTTTTTTTTGTTTCCAGGGGAGAATTTTATGTTAAAGTAATATATCCAGTGTCCTGGGCCAGAAAATGTTCCTTTAAAGCATTCACAGTCGCAGTACAGAATATCTTCAAGGCAATCATGACTTTTATGTAACGTTTAACAGCAAATTTATACTGTCTGAAAAGGTTTTGATCAAGTGTATATGCATATATGCAATAATAAAACAAAACAAGACAGCACAATAATTAGGTCCTTTGAGTCTTAAACAGAAAACAAAACAACCAGTACAGCACATTACTTGCTTTACTTGCTGTCAGCATGCTTACATCTCTGACCAATGACACTGCGTGGCTTTAACTACCCGTATAATATTATTCATGTTCACATCTCTCACTCAGATTGTATGGCCTTTGCTTTCTGGGTGCTTTTTCATTATACAAGTGTGACCTCTGGCCTCTGTGTGTGTGTGTGCGTGTGGGTGTGCGTGTGTGATGTTGATGTTAACACAGACCCCAAGGGTATGATGGTGAGGTCAGGGACAATCCATTTAGTCTACTCACCCCGGTAATTATTCAGCATCAGTATCACAGAGGACACATAGACACAAACCACAAAACAAACTAATGCACATTTAAAGAGAGGAAGGCAAAGCAAGAGAGAGCAAGAGAGAGATATACAGAGAGAGGGGGTGTGTGTGAGAGATTACAGTGCTTAGTGTAAAGTAACTCCGAATGCAAATGGTTGAGCTATCGACTTGTTAATAGAGCAGGGTTGCCGAGTATGTGTGTGTGTGTGTGTGCACACATGTGCATCCTCTCCTTGCTTGAGGCAAGGTGAAAGGTTAATTCAGGACTGTCGCTGGTTAGCTGTCCTCACACATGCCTTCTCTGTCACACTCTGAACACACACATGCAGGCTCAAGCCTTAGGCTGCCCTCATTCCCCCCAAAGGCACTCGTCTTCCCTCACACCTTCTGCCTCAAAATCACACAAACACACTCTTTGTGCACATGCGCACACACACGCAGCTCTGAGCATCACTGTCTGTGATGTTAATAAGGTGAGGGCGGTGAAGTTGGGGGTGGGGGGTCACGCCTGAATCATGACTCATCGCTCAGCTGCTTTAGCAACTGCTACTGCAGGACTGTGTTTACCTGGCTGGCGCACACACACACACACACACACAAGGTGCCAAGGTGACCTTCACATCCTCACTAACACTTCCCTCAGATGCAGAGGTACATGCACTCTCTGCTTCCTCCCTCTCTCTCTGTCCCTCTCTCTCTCTCACGCACACACACACACTGTATATCTCACATCCCACCTGTGTGGCCTTGAGACACATTATTGGATTACAGTCACCTTCACTCACAGACCACAGCCTTTTATTTTACTCCACCCCCTCCCACTTCCCTTAGCTCCGTCTACTATTCATCATCTTGTTCTGCCCACCTCAAAAGACGGCTGCATCCAAACTGTTAACAGTGCAGGGTTTTCCCTCCCTATCTAAGGCCAAGGCAGGCCACCGGGTGTTTTTGGCCAGCGCCTTGGTTAAAGCGTGTGTACATGGGGGCCGTTCAGATGTAGCCTGTTCTGCGTGCATTAGTTTTAATGTAGACATGCATCATGCACGCTCACAACCCAAAGCGACGCCATAGTGGCACGCATTCGGTATGACGGGCTTCTTTTTTTGTTCACGTCCGACCTGCTTCTCCCTCTGGTGTCCGGCCTCGGGCTGGGTCTCTCCTACTGTTTCCCACAGAGCTCTGCTGTGTCTGAAAGGTGAAGGAGGCCCGTATGTGGAAAGACGTCGCCTTTGAGATGTAGAATGTGTATTGTAGAAGAGAAATTTCAGGACCTCTGACTTGTGTCATCATAACAGACAAATTTAATAGAGGGGGGGGGCAATGCCTGAGAGCAATATTCTCAGCTGGCATCCTCACTATAGGCAGAAAATCACAGGACATGTCTGTTTATACATGTCAGCAGTGCAAAGCTCAAGCATGTAGAAACCCCCCCCCCCGGCCATGCAAAACCCTGACAGTGCACATACTAAGGCATACTAAGAGACATGTGAACTGTTGCAGAGTATGTGCCATGTTAATCTACAGTTTCTCTCATCCAGCCCAGTCAGAGGACTTTTCAGAACAATGACACCAAGGGGACTTCAAAGGTTTGCTTTCAAAGAATTTGACAAAAGCTGAATGTAAAAGGCAACCAATCATCTCTTCTGCCTCGTGAAAGCACCGCTCCGCTTTAGCATCATATTGAAATTATTAAGCAGTTAATTGATTTGTCAACAGACGGAAAATTGCTCAGCAGTAATTCTGAGCAATCCATTTATCTGCCAAGACATTTGTGAACCAAAATCTTCTCAAATTAGAAGATTTGCTGCATTGCTCTGTTTTATGCCATTGTGAATTTAATATCTCTGACTACTAGTCAAAAGTGGTGCTGGTCTAAATGGACATCCTTTGGCTGTCTTGGGGGCTTTTAACATTTTACAGTTGTGACAGTAAGGTATACACAAGCACTTCACAATCTAGTGGTCAGAAAACCCTTATGTTGGGTATGCACTTTCTGCCCCATTGCTTCATCTCTACCCCTCTTCTTCTTCTTGTTGTTCTTCCAACCCTCCACACTGCTACCTGTCCCCTCCCAGAGCCCAATACATACTACCAGATTCATGCCCCCCCCCCCTC
>OMNW01012827.1:8227-20503 GCA_900303245.1 Selene dorsalis | reverse complement strand
AAGCATCAATACAAGTGCTGATCAGTCCGTCTGAAATGAAGCATTTTTCTGTAATTTACTTATTATTCAAAAACAAATTGCCATCCACCACAGCATTTTGATTTGATTTGAACAGTTCAAAGAGTTAAACAACTATTATTTTGTGAGCATCGGGAAAACTACAGCTAACATTAAGAGACCGAAAGTCGCTGTAACTTGTTTTTATCCATACACGCAAAACACACAAAAATTACACGTGTCTTACTTTTTCTATACCTTAAGATTCATTATGATGATGATTTCCTATGTAAGAGCTGATGAGAAAAAATAATACTCCTGCTACTACTACCACTAATCTACATCCATGCTAGCAGCTCCGGAGCTATATGCTAATGCTAAGACTGCAAGAGGAGGCCTTCCTCTTGGTCCACATAGAGTAGTCTGAGGGGTTCACTTGAGTGTAATTAAATGCATCAGAGGATTGCTGCAGAGGTTTCTCCCTGGACCAATAATTTCTCACAGCAATTTTAATTTTGTTATTAAGACAGAGTCCAAGTCTTGTCACCTCGCTGACGACTGGAATTACCACTGGATACATCAGGAGAGGAGGTCTGTTAGGGTGGTCAACTGTACCAGTAGTTACTGACAGTACCATGTGATTGTTGACAGTACCATGTGATAATTCATCAAAATGATCGACGGCCGTCAGACTTTCCCATCAACACGGCTCCTGGTGTGGACACCAACAGGTTTGGATTTATTGATACACACATGAGACAGCAACAGGGATAGCAACAGGTGAGAGAGGTGATGCTGCTATGGCAAATAGGACATACAAAACAGCTGTTTCTCTAGAAATGAAATGTTTTCCTCCAGGAAACAGGAAGGGAAAAAGAAAAAAAGACACTGATGTGTGGTGTTGCAGGGTGGCAAGTCTCACCCAATGTCACCCATGTTTTGGCCTCATCAGACCTACTTTTCTTCTCTGTCAGATTTTTCAGTTGCTAAAAGAAGATATGAATGTAAACACTCAAATAAAGTCAAAAAATTACTTTTCGCTGCATGGGTTCCAAGTTGATCTCCCAATATTTCAACGTTCACATGTTGTGACATTTAAATGCCACAAAATAAAAAATAAGAAAATAAAATTTAGTTTGTCAAGTTAGATTTTTCGTCTTGCTCGTTACATACATCATGTGGAGGACAGCAAAACCAAATGTAGACTTTAAAAGGCAAGCAACCCTCTCATCTCTCACATGAATTGACTGATTGTCAGATTCATTTCACATTACTGCTGCAGACAAATGCCACTTAAGCTGCATTTTGTCAGCCATGAATTTTGCCCTTTTGTTATCAGTGTCTATGTGTATTGAGAAATATTGCTAGGAGGGCAATTAAATGGATTCCTCAGGCTGTCATGGCAAAGCATGGAAGTTTTTATTATTCATGGAGGAAAAACCCAATCTGTACTAATGGCTGTGCATGCTAATCATATAGGCCACTGCTAGTCCCACCGCATATTGGATTATAAAGTTTTCACTTGGTGTTGCAAATTTAACACCAAATGTAAATACTCTCTAATCCACTCACTGCTCCAAGAGCTGCAACCTATCAATGTAAACCTATACATACATCACTTTCTGTGTACTGCTATATGGATTCAGTTGGAACATGAATTTGTTCTTTAGCAGTTTTTTATATAAATGATGTATGTTTACTTTTGCTGTCACAGATCTGTATTGTAGAATACTGTTTGGACCTCATGCGCCATTTATTCATTCTTATTTACAATAAACAAACTGAACAGTTTCTCATCACTCGAAGAACTACAAGAGCAGAGACACTTTTCAAATAATTGTGCATGCAATCTGTGATGGCCTCAGTTAGTTTTTGCAGTTAGGGAGGTGTCACCAGACGTTTGTTCTTATTCTCATGGAAAGACTGACAGTTTTCAGCACCATCACAACTTGTCCTGAATTTTCAAACCATTAAATCTTAATTAAAATCTAAATTAAAATGGGAAATTGTACAAGTGTATTATTTTTGTTGAGCAGAATTTTGGTCTAAGCTCTTGTGTTTTTGGAAAGAGCCACAGGGCAACTCACTAAAGTCATTCATTCATTCATTCATTCATTCATTCATTTGTTCATTTTCCACATCAGAAAATAAACAAACTTTTCTGTTTCTCCAAAGTAGAATTCACAAAATGTGCTGTTCGCAGGGATAATGAGGAACACAAGGTGCTGGAGCCATGATGGACAGATGAATGAAGTGAAACAAGATTTTCAGAAAATTATCTTGCTTTCAGAAAACAACAAAGCATAATTAGATATTTATTGTGTAAGGATACTAGAAATGACTGGCACTAATGAAAAAAAAAACAATGCACAATGTGTTATTTATCATATAGTTGTATATGAGAAGGAACAATTACCACAGATTTCAACTGCACAATCTACCCATTTAACAGTCCATCCCACTATACCCTTATATCTGCAGTATAAAATTATGAGGGCAAAATACAGTGAACACAAAGTCCTCATCCCACCCACGGCGAGAAGACCAAAAATATACTGCAGTTGGGTCTGTGTTCAATCCTAACCTACCGATGAGCAGAGCGGGACATGCAGTCATGCTTTTGTATTTACCCTTTCTCTACAAATGGCATTTGTTCATGTCAAGAGAGTCTGAAATATCCGTAATGAATTCTTTGTACTTCTTTTACGAATAATTATATCATGAATTTGTGCATCACATTCCATGACAATTCATCCATTCATGGGTTGTTGAGTCAAACCTCGAGAGCATCATTTCACGAAGAGGCAGGGATCACTAAGGCAGTATAATGGAAGTATTAATTAAACTTTTTCATTTCAGATTTTTCCTTGTGTTCATATCATGTGCCCAAGGACTCATTACACTGCACTGTATAATAACTGTCACTGTGAAAGATTCCATTGAGAACCTGCAATTTGTTTTGAAAATCTAGCACATATATATCGTATTCAGTGAATATGTCTGTTTTGAGGATGCTGATTATATGGATTATATGGGTTACATAAGGGTTTAGACAGGTTTGAAACAATATTTTGATATGTTTTGAATTTTTGTCGCTGATGGTCAACCCAAACTGACCGTAATGCTCACCATTCACAAAAGGGCAAGAAACAAGGTTTTCACGGACGGTTTTTTTCAGCCTACAGTGGTGGGTGGTGAATATTTGATACTAAAAATAAAGATGTTCAGGGGCATATTTCCTTCCGGAAAGTCTCCATCTCATGAGGTGCCTGGGGCCACCCAAAAGCCTTCCGTTACACAAACTGTGACACTAAGAACAAAATGTGTCCTTGTTAGGTGACTGTATGTGTGTGTAAGGCAGAGCCATGTGGCAGCTTGAACAGCTGAGGGGTCACCGGCTGACCTTGAAATCCGTCTCTTCAGACAAGATAAGAGAGTGGTTGGGAGCCGCAGGCAGGAGCAGCACTTGGTCTGGCTTATCCTCTGCTCTGTGATGTCTGCTGTTAAATGACCAGTTCACTGGGATTTCTGTCCTCACCTACAACAGCCTCCAGCCTGACACGGTGACAGCTCCGCATCAAAGGCTTTAATCATCACTGTTATCGCAGGCAGGTAGATGAACATTTCCCCTTTGTGACCGTATAGCAGCGCCGTTAAGCAATGAACCTGTCAGCAGGTAATGTCATTTGATGGCTGGAGTTTGGTTGAGTGCGTATGCATAATGCTGCCCGTCTACGTTAATCACACACAGCTCTTTCTCTTATGTCTTGTGGATTAAGACAATGTCTTTCAGAAAGTGGCAATAATTATTGTAATTTCTTTTCTTTTGTGGCTTGTCAACTGGAGAAACTATGATACACGTAAAAATAAAAGATGTTCATTCCTGTTTTGAGAAAAAAAAGACATTTATTAAATGGCATTTAAAATGTGGGAAATTACACCCTATGGGCAGGTAGATTTAATAAATGCAGACAAAAACGTCTGAGTGTTTTTGATTTTTCTTCTACTCCCAAAGGGGGCTTGAATTTACAGAGTAATTAGTTGAGTAGAATACACCCTCTAATTTACCCCTAGCCCATCCTGCTCTCCTCTGCAGCAAAGTTTACATTTGGTAATGAATTAAGAGCCTTGCGCTATTAAAAGGGGGTTTTGCTGACATCTCTATAAGCTTAAGATAAGCTGGGCCTAAATCAAGAAAAATGCAGACCAAGCACATTGCAGTCCAAGGAAAATCTTAGCGAGAAGAGCTTTCAGCGGAAGATAACAGTAGGTATATTTGCCTTTGCATTACCCATAAAACATCCTGGTTTGTCTTAATTTGAAAATGCTTTTAGAGGTAGCCTTGTAAAGGTGGCAGGAGAGAACAGAACCATTTTATGGTACTGCTTCATGGCAAGAAGTGGATGTGGATACAGTTCAGATGTGAAATTGCAATTTAAGATAATTGATTTAAGGTGATAATTTGAATTTAATTTGAATCATATTTAACTCAATTTCCTCTATAGTGAGTATTTCCACCACAGTTTCCAACAGAGTGCACTAAGCAGATTCTCACTAGTGCCTAGCGTCTGCCACTTCTTATTATATACCCTGGAGATGCAAGTTCACAAAAGAAAAGAGGAAAAAAATAACAACAAAGGGTAGATGACTTTGGCTTATTTTGTGGAAAGCCTGTGATTCTATGCTCTGCAGGCTTTGTCCCTGATCTTACTTTATTTCCCACAGACTACACACACTAAAGCCGATGTTGTATATTGACAAACAAGCTGATGTCTAACATGCTCCAGCAGCATTGCCCCCAGTTTGCACCTCTCCGCATCTCTGTGACAAACAGCAGGCTGCTGTTAGAAGAGTTCAACGAATCTGTGCAGTATGGATCTGAATTAGCTCCGGTGTAGGGGTCAGCAATGTTAATTATGTGTGAGAATCAGGCACTGATGAAAGTGTTATCTTAAAACTTAACCTACCTCGCAGCCAAAACAAGCAGTGATGAGGGGTCGTTTCCTGGTGAGTCACAGGTTCGATTCAACAATAATCAAACTGTCAAAAGATCCTTGTTAAAGTGTCCTTGAGCAAGACACTCCACCCCCATTTGTTAATAAGTCTTCCCTGGCTACAAGTGAGGGCAATGTAATGTTTGTATAAAGTGCATTCAGTTCCCAAGTACATAAAACTAGTGTTGCTTTCATCAACAGAAATTATGAATAAATATTGTCGTCAACAAACCTTTATCACGTGAGGAAACCGAGACGAGACACAACGTAAATGGTGGTCATGTGACGATAACTATACTTAAAATCGCATTAAATTGCAGTTCATTCATTTGTTACTCTCAGTGGTAGGTTGTGTGTGTGTTTGTGTGTGTGTGTGTGGAGGGGGGGGGCACAGGATATAGATACTAACATCATTTTTTGTGTTCCCCCTTTATTTGGAAAAGTATCAAAATCCATATTGGTTCCGGTAAACTGACTAAATAAAAACTAAAATGACAGTTTGACACAAAGACTAGACTAAAACTAAAATTAAAACAGGCTGCCAAAAACAACACTACATAGCCATAGACTTTTTTTGTTTTCCACAGAACATCTTTTTGCAATTACAATACAACAAATTTGTGTTGGATGAGTGATAAATAAAAAATAGTTTTAAATGCATGCATCAGATTTGTTCAAATGTACGTTCTGAATTCATGTTGGTTATATGTCATTGGAAATGACACTTGCACCTTTAACAAAGGTAAGACTGGATCAACTGAAAATGTCAAATGGTGTAACTAAAAAAGAACAATAAATATTAAATATTTTATCCACCTACAGTGGATTGAAGTGTACTTATAAAAAGTATACTTTCTTGTAAGATATTCACTTGAAATAGATTTTTTTACTGTTTGAATTTTAATATATCTTAGCAAAAAAACTCTGCTTTTCTGACAAGTTATGTAAAGTTTGTCAGGAAACATAGTGTTGCATTGAATTACATTTATTCCACGTTTGAGTCCAGATGTATTTTAGTGTATGTAGTCAATTATTATGGAAAAATACCAGTTACCCCACTTGACATTGGGTTGTATCACGCCATTGACCCTTATACAAACAAGGCATGCTCTAAGATGCGTATAGGACCAAAGGACGTCAATCACACCGTGACCTGAGAAGCTGTGAAGCTGCCATACATCTGACAGGACGCCGTCCGTCATAGGAAACACTCGCAGACACAGTTTACAACTCCTCTGACTGATCACTGTCACTGTCAAACCAAGAGTTTTTGTCTGTGATCAAACCACCGATGGCAGCGAGTTTTACCCGATTGTGGGCAGAGTGGGACGATGCTGTATTCAAGACTGAAATACGAGACAAACCCCGTCCAGTAGTGATTCAAAACACGATGCACTATTTAACCATCAAATATAGGATGTTACCGTATTTCAACTGACGAGTGAAAACCCCAGTGGCAACGCCAAGACACAGACTGAATTCAGACAGACACTACCTAAGTCACGTGATGAAATCAATCCTGTGTTCATTTTTTTGTTACGTGTTATTGTTCCCAGATTAATCACATGCGTTAACATGTTAACTTTGACGTGTCAGCCCTACTTTAGAATGCAGCTGCTAAATCAGTTGAACACAAACTCACATATTGTACAGCTGTACAATTACATCACAGTACTACACTGCTTTTGGTTTATGTAATAGAGAGGACAGTTGGTATTCACATGGCTGAAAGACATTACAACTGAAACAGGTCAAACAGGTACAGGTACAGATATTTCTGTATTCACATCATGATTGTAAATTACATTTCTTGAATTCATTTTTTTTTTTTGAACTGCGTTCAGTGACAAACTACTAACCCAGTGGAGCATATATTGTAGCAACTAAATCAGATCTTTCTCTCAGGGGTTATAGCGGAGACTGAGAGAGTTAAAACAGAGTGAATACTGTACTTCCATTCATGAGGTAGACATACACAGACAGACCTAAAATGAATACTAATGTTGTTCTATGTCTCCAGGGTGTGCAAGCATGCAACAAGACTGTCATATTATTAAATCTGATATTTCAGGTTGACAGATTTAGACCACATACTAAAGCTTCCTGGTGACTCCGTGTCTTTCACTGTGTCTTTGTGCTGTATAATGTCGCGGTTCCTTTAAGCGTGCAACATGTGTGTCACAACTGTTTGGAATGCAAATGAATTCAGGATTTAATAAAGGCTGCACCTACTGAATGTCAACAAGTAAGAGTTGAGGCATATTTAATTTATTTACTGTATTAACGGGCAGCAGGGAAGCTGTACTGTCCTTCAGTCGCCTAATTCCTACTGGTTCCTGCAGCACTGACCCATCTGTGGAGGGGCGTGCGATAAAAGGATTTCCAGAGCTCAACAGAGGATCACATCATCCTAAGACAGCTCTGATAAGGTTTTGTGCTCAAGTGCAGCTTTTTCATTGGCCTGATGCTACACAGTCAGAAGCCACTGTTTACTTACTAGGTGAAAACTATAGCATTGCAGTTTTTTTCTGCTAATTGTGGAGGCTCTGGGTAATAATGGCAGTTTAATAGAAACTCTCAATCTTGTACGTTTTTAATATAATTATTTTCAAAGGAATAATTAGGTTTAACAAATTTAGAGAAGTGCATATTTAATTGTTAATTAACTGTTGATTGTTGAGCACTGTGGATAAAAACTGACATCTTCATTAAGTGCTGTGAGTCATGTTTAAAACAGCAGTATGAGTCGATGCATATAATCAAATGAAAAGTTAGCTTCAAGTGTTAGTTAGGCCAGCCTGATGTTGTCTTATCATATTTGTGATGACTTTTTTATTGAATCACGTCCTTTTGAATTGGAAATTGCAGTAGATTATAGAAACAAATGCTAAGTAATTAGGTGTGGCAGAGGAAGTTCTCAATCTTGTACTGTGCCAAGTAAAAATACTCTACTGAGAGTAATCATTGGAATTGTGACTTAAGTGACAACATTAACTGACAATTTTTATGGTATAACATACTGACATATTTAATTTGTGCAGTAATTATCTTAATCAAAACAATCTATGCTTATATTTTTCTTCTTCTAAATATTAACATAGCTGTCGGCCTTTTAACATTATTTACACATTAGATATAATACCAGCACATTTTGACAAGCTTTGGTATAGATTTATGTCACAGATAGAAAACATAAATACAGTATTATGTATGTTGTCTGTGGAAGCAGCTACTGAAAAAGCTCAAAGAGAACTGGACATCGTCCTCCTCAGGATCTGTAACCTCGGTTTTTCTCTCCTGCTGTTTGCTGCCAGAGCGACTCATTCATGTTTCAGCCACACAGCTGATTGGCCGATCAAATCTGGCAACTCGTTCCCAACTCACATAACCAACATGTTATGTGAGCCAGCAGTGTTATGTGAGCTGGAGATTTGTGAGCAGGCGCAAGAAGCTGATGCCTGCTGAAAATGTCACTGGATTTGTTGCTCGGCTCTGGTTTGATGCTCAGTCACTAAGAGGACTATGAGAGGTTGCAGGATCGGGAAAAAAAAGAGGAGTTGGCAATATTGGTGCTTCTCAGATTTAGAAAATCGATAGATAGATACAGTTTTATTTGCTTACAAGGCCTTTATGATACTCTTGCATTATTTAAACTTGGTATTTTGAAAGAAGCAACATTGTCAAATCTCTTCTTCTTCTCTAAATCAAATCTGTACAAGCTGTAAAGGTTTACCGCACCATCACATTATCATAAAGCACATGCATAGCTCATCCCTGCTGTGGTGGAGAAAGCCTGCTGATTCCTCACTCAACTATGAGCACTAATATCACAATGTAAAAATACTGAACGCGTATCGGCAGTTACCTAAACAAGACCACCTGTAAGAGGTAAAGGGGAAATGTCTCCTTGATGGCACTGGAGAAAGCTCCTAAGCAGCTGAAATATGATAACGTGCCTCAACTAGAAAGGAATCGACAAGGCAGAGAGGTTGGGACTCGCCAGGCGAGCAGTACGAGCTTCTCGTATCTGACTTTTACAGCTGTCAGATAAATGTAGTACAGTGAAAAGTGCAATATTTCCCTCTGAAATGTAGTGATGTCAAAATTTAAAGTTGCATAAAATGGAGATACTTGATTAGAAGTACAACCACAAAAGTACTTGAATAAATCCATCACTACTCCTCAAAAGTTGCATTCACTTACAGCCATTTTTCATTTGCTGAATATGCGCAGATAGATAGATAGATAGATAGATAGATAGATAGATAGATAGATAGATAGATAGATAGATAGATAGATAGATAGATAGATAGATAGATAGATAGATAGATAGATAGATAGATAGATAGATGGTGAGCAGTCCTGGGACACTAAATGGTCGACAGATTTTTCTTTTGCACCTTTAAATGACAGAATATTTCTTTTTCTTTTCTTTTTTTTACATTGCCAACTGGAAGAATTCAGCTTTTATTATGGAAACTCCATCAGTCTCACTTCATGCATCTAATTATTTGGCTGGTCTTATGTAATTTCCTGTTATCTGTCCACCACATTGTTGTGGAACTTACTGTTTAACTGGAGTGATTTTTAGGCTGGTCTCGCACTCTGCTGAGTTCTTTCTTGTTTGCCTCTTTTATGCCTGTAGCTCATCATTAAAATGTTTTTTTTTTTTTTTGTTATTTTTGTAGCTGAAAGGCACCTGTTTTTGTGTTTATCACAGTCAATAGAGTGCAGGACTTGACAAACCACAGTACCTACAGCAGACTGCATCAAATGGAATAGAAAAGCAAGGATTCTTAATTACTGTTTTTTGAATAGTGAAAAAAATATTTTTTTGCTTTGTTTCTTTTTTTTTCTTTCCTACCTCGAGTTATGCATTTTAATAATATTGTGTTTCTGCTTTGCACTCACTTTAAAATGTTTATTACATTTCTGGAAACACATTTACATAAAGATGCAATCTGTGAATGTCCACGCATTATTTGTTTGTCCTTTGCATCATTATTTCCCAATATGAAACATTAAGAAGGAAACCAGGCTGCCCTACGATAGGCACAGGCCAAAACAACAGCTCCTGTGTTTTCCCTGCATTATTTCCTCTTATTACTGCAGGCTGTCAGGCGCTGTGTTGTGTGGGGCGATACTGTAAAATTGTTTTTCTAAGGAATCCGCGATCAAATTTAGAAACATTTATGTAATCGTTGTCTCATTTGCATATGACCATGTGTAGTTTGCGAGGGTGGGAGTGAAATCACTCCACGAGATGATTGTGTGCTTCCCTCAGGGGAATTCAGAGCTCGACTCAGACCCCGCCTCAGCCTTTCAACGATGGAAATAGATTGATGTCTTTGAAATGCCCTCCAGAGTCCTGTTCCTTTACCACAGAGAGATGCGATGATGGTGATGGTGTTGTGACTCAAGATGCAGGCTTTTACTGATAGTCCCTACATCAAACTATTCATTTAGGCAAAAATGTTCAAGGTGTTTCAATGTCTTCTACCATGCACCGTCTAGTGAGAGATGCTGCGTACCATTAGTCCTAGAATGAATGGACATGTTTCTGCTAATGACAGTGAAAGCAAAGCAGCAAGCTTATCTAACTGTCACCCACTTCAGAATCTGCTGACTCTGTTTCTTTTTCATTATTTTGCCAGGTATAGAGGAGCTGTCCTGCATGGCAGAAAGAGAACAATGAGCAGCTCAGGGTAACATACGTTTGTTAATCTTGTAAAGGTGAGGCTTATTTTGAGAGCTGATTGTCTTTCGTTTCCAGTGATTTCCCAAAGTTCATCACAGATCTTATAGAATTAACTGTCCTATTTAAAGCCTTTAAATACCTCAGTATAATCTATGCTATAAGAGCATCCTGCTAAACATCCTAAAAAAAACTGAATATCCTGCAGCTGTTAAGAATCATTTCTTCATATATCATCTTTACAGAGAAAGTTGTGAGCATCTGCAACATTTCAGATGCTTTGCATCATTGAGGCAGACTCCCAGACAGTTCCAGCAATTAGTGTCAGTTTATAGAGTGAACATCCCCTCCGCATAGTAAGAATGACATGTTTTATCTGTGTAAGAGATCATGCAAGATATCAAAGCAAATGAGTCAACTTGATTTACTGATCCTGACAAGCTGTAGTATTTGTTGTTTTAAGATAAGATAAGCCATTTGTCTCACGAGTGGGGGAATTCACTGTATTACAGCAACAACGTGGACAAAAGTTATAACTGTAATAATAGTATAATAGCAGTAGTATCTGAGGAATACTAGAGAAAATGAGTAAAACATAAAAAATCTGATTAAAAAATAATGAGAATAATAAAAAAAAAGAATATAATAGTACTGTTTGTTATTTACATAGACACAATGTGGCAAAGGTACAAGCGAAAGGACAGAAAAGAGAGAAAAAACTGACGACATTTTAGCATTTTTGCTTCCAACATCAACATTTTTACTTTCAGTAAACCCAAAGGTGTTGATTCCCTTTTTTCCTTGATTTCACATTTAAAAATCGCTTAATCATGACCAGCTATAACTGTAAAATCCCACTATTTCAGTGATGCATTCCTATGAATACATATAATAATGAGAGGCCAGTTACATTCTGTCCTCCAAAATTATTAGTGTCGAGATGTCTCTTCCCTTCAGGACACCATGTAGCAAGTATGCCTTCTACAGTTAGTAGTAATCCTGATTTTAAAAAGTTTAGCATTTACCCAAAAAAATATGGAAAGTAGGCCTACCTCAGTTTGTGGAAGGAACCCCCAGGGACATGAACCCCCCGCCCTCTAGATGTTCAACACAGTATCTGACCAGAGAAAACAAACACCAACACAATGAGGAACACTGAACGGTTTCTCCTAGTGGTTTGGTGAGGTTCAGTGATGGTTCCTAACCTGTGTCAGACTCAAATTGAAAGCTATTGCTCTGTGTGCAGTGTACTTAGTATGTCTCCCTACCTTTCCTCTGTCCTCTCAGTAACACTCGCACTTCCTTCATGTGTGTTGTGACAATCCTTTCAAGAAGAAAAAAAATAAATTGTGGCTATACTCTTTGTGACTCTTCACCGCTGAGAGAAAAGAAGGCAGTCAGGTGATTTTGATACAGAGAGACACAATGCTGGGCCTCAGAATGGGAGACTGCTGTTTGTTTCCTGTTTCCTACTGACAACATTAGTTTCTTTTAATCTCAGTGGCAGCTGCTGGTCTTTCAAGAGGGGAAGCTCATATTCGGCCTACATCATAAAATTTGTTCATTTATTTATTTATTAATGTTATATAT
>OMNW01012815.1:0-10096 GCA_900303245.1 Selene dorsalis | reverse complement strand
GTTAAGCTTCACTTGAGAATTAAAACTTGGTTTTGAGGTGACGGTTAAGATAAGGAGCTAGAGATTGCAGCCTGTCACAAGGACAGTGTTACAAGTTTGTGTGTGTGTGTATATGTATGTGTGCTCATAAAGCAAAGAGCGAGGGCACGAGAGAGAAAGATTCATGGTAATTATGTGTTAAATTTATGATGACTCCCCTTTGTAAAAGGAAAGTAATCATGGAGTTTGTTGAAGAAAACAGTCTCCTTGAGATTCACAACCCACAAGGTGAAAAATAAATTTAATCTTTCTCGTGAGTTTCGTTATCTTGTCACAACGTGAGAATAGTACTTTGGTTCAATGTCAGTCCTGACGCTTCCATTAAATCGGGAGAGGTTAATTTGGTAAAGCCGTGATCGTGTCTGAAATGTTTTACTGTTGAAGGTGAGGGGACCACTTGGTGGACCTTGAAAAGATTTACACAAAGGCTGTGGCAAGTGGTAACAATGACGATGATATGTCCTCACTGTCAGTGAATTAAATTTATCAAGTCATTTTTGATGATAATCCAGCGAGAATAAATATTTGAGATTTAAATTCACTACCAGGTTGATAGCCCAGTGAATTGACTTGTAAACCAATAGACTTATTGGCCAAGTTTCAAAAAAATAATCAATTTTTTGAAACTTGGTATTATTGTGTCATTGTGTGCATCCTCTCCACTGGAGTGTTTTCCTGTGCTGAGTGGAGAGGGCTCTCAACTCCCACTCTGTTTTGGTGCTAATGGACACAGCATTATGCACGAGGAGAACACATCCTCCCACCAGCCACATTCAAAGCACATCCTGCCACTGAAAGTTCATTATTGGAAAAAATGCCCCATGTCTTTTTCCTGCAGCTGCATTTGTAATGTTTTAAAAACCCAGGAGACAAGACCCACTTACATAAGTGTCACAGTCAGAGCCACAGACAGAGTGTTGACATTCGCCAGAAACAAGTCACTCTATTTATGCTTTGTGTATCGAGTCTCCACTGTGTGATGCTTCCCACATATTCCGTTTCGGCTTTAAGGTGGAAACAAATGGAGATATTTAAATTTTCAGTGGTTAAACTCTCAGTCAGATGTGCGTTATGTAGCAGTCTCACTGTGACATCTTTGTCTGAAGTATCTGTGCTCATCTTTTTCATCTTATAAATGTAATATGTAAAAAAAAAAAACAGTACAATCATAAATCCCTAATGCCGTGGATAGTTGGCGTTAAATGCTTGAATAAAGCAAGATTTATGTTGTATGCTTTTTATGATTTTGCAAATTTAGTTCTTTTAATCGACTATGCGATGAAAAGGACCAGACAATTCACTTGTGTAGCCCAGAACCAGAGTGTTTATGCAGCTTTCAGGGAGCAAGCTGTTTCTTGTCCTGAACACAGTGGAGGACACACTTGGATTGGATAGCAGCACAGAATGTCCTTGTCACCCGCTCATGCTTTTCTTTCTTTCTTGAGTGAGAAAGAGACACTTTACTTGAAAGGCTGGCAGTGAAAAATTGGAGGCAGGAGACCGTGGAGCTGTAAATGTGCAGAGCAGGAGGAGAAGCACCTGTAGGAGCAGTGATCTAAGCTACAGAAAGAGTTTAGTTACAGGGTAGTTTGACTGAGTCTAGTAGTTTGAATGTGCCTGTTTGACTCCCCATCCTATCCTATACAGTTACATAAAACTGTATAGAAAGATTAATTATGAATACATTTAAAACAAAGCTTGCAGTTACATCTATATTTAAGTTTAAAATTTACTTAATACATAATATAATCAGTTTGATTGAGAAGATGTATCAGTACTTATTTTGTGTGATAAATGACTTCTACAGCAGTCTGAATTACACAAGTCACAGTTAGAGTATATCTAGTAATACATTTCCCTCTTTGTTATCATGGCTAACACAGACTGCTGAGAGCTGATACGGGCTTCAGATAAACATAGGAATATATTTTTGTACTTATTGAGGACTGTGAATTTTGTCCCCCATCACTGTTAACACCACCTTATCTTTCACACCTAATTCCCAGTGTGGTATATCACGGCCACCATGACACTGGAGTAAATGCGGTTTGAATGACTCGGTACATTCATATGTCAAAACAGCAGAATGGAAAAGTCAGTGTAAATGTTCCCGGGCTGACCGTGCTCACCCAGGATGTGTCTGCGGGCACGTACGCCATCTATATGACTTGAAGATGATAAATGCTCCACAGGGGGCCACAAGTCCCCAGCTACTCAACCGACAGACTGTATCACGCTGAGTGGACGAGCTACAGCTGCTGAATATAGGTCAGTAATAAAATCAAAGTGTGACTCAGAGAATCCACTGCTCCCACTGGATTTGATCAACCTGCAGAGAGAGAGAGAGAGAGATCAAGAGGGAGAGGTAGCCTCTACTATAACAAGCACAATTATCCTACATAATTTTCTCACGTGTTTGTCTGCACCACGAGAGCAACACAAATGATTATAGATTTAAAATGTCTTCCTGTCCTCGTCAGTCTGCCTTCTATCCTCTTGTGATTTAGTGAGTGCAGTTGGCCAGCAGCACTAATAATAATCGAAATTCTGTGGACTGTGTGCGTGTGCACATGCATGCGAGAGGGTCGATTCTTACTCATCCCCGTGCTTGGAAGGAATGAAACATCACTGCACCAGCTGTTAGTCAAAATATAGAAAAGAGCACTTTGTACTTTGTTGAAGTGAGTACACCGGCATTCCCAAAAAATAGAAGTGGTACAGGCACAACTTTAGAAACCAGTGGTCCCCAAAGACTTGATAGAAGTATAAAAACCATAGCAACATCAACACAGAGAATAAACGTCAGATGTAGGCTTGATTTTTTTCAAATTTCCTGCTACTTATTTTTTTCCATTTTCATCTGTTCTGTCTGAGGGATTAGACAAATAACACATGCTGTATATATGTAAACATCAGTGGTTAAGCAGACAACCAACAAATCAGTGCTTACAAGTGAGGGTACTGGTTTTTCCCCATGCAGCACCACCATCCCAGCTTTGGTCAAAGGAACTGGACATTTCCCAAATCTCCCTTCCCTCTTTGGCTTTCTCTCAAGTGTAGCTCCTGTCGCTCTGTTTTACAGCTGCCTCGAATATATCCTGTTGATGCCACTGCATCACCTCCTAGCAGTCCATTTATTTGGAGGTGGAAGAAGTGTGACATTACTGGTTAACACTAGGACTGCAATAATATTCTATTTTGCACATTTTATAAATTGTGTCAGGACAATAATACAACTTCACTCTAATTTTTTCCATAAATAGAGACCATTTTCACCATGCATAAGATTATAAAGCGAGAACTACACTCTACTGTATATGACACTACACTAAAACTCTATCTGCCAAGAAACCCCTATGAAATAAGATAATATCCAGGAAACCAGCAAATGGTCTCACTTGTGTGTACATATATCAAACCTGTGCATACAAATGTGTGTTGAATGAAGCTCTGTGTGTCGTTAAGCTACTCCAGAGTTGGTATATTGGCAGAACAGGGTGCTGAGTTGGCACAAGCCTTTGACAGTCCTGGACCTACTCTCTTCCTGTTTTTGGCCACGGTGTTGTTTGTTCAGCAAATGGCTGAAACATAGATGCCCCTCACTTTTCTAAAAGCACGGCAACCCAAACCTCATGGGTGAGATATTTCACTGCCCGTGTACAGCTTCTTGACCGTGCACAGCCTCAGGAATGCAGGAATATTTTGTTTTTAATCACTCAACCAAAAAGGGGATTCTGCTTTACAGAGAGAGTTAGTTCTAGTTTTGCTATAAAGTACAAAGAGTCTTTTTTTGCACAGGTTAGGCTGTCATTAATGGGCATAGAAACAGTAATACTGCAGGCATGAGAAAGTTGCACAGTGAAATTCTTCAAGCTTAGAGAGGGCTTGGTAACACTGACTCCTGCTTCTCAACTGGTTGCCAAACATGCCTCCGCTGTGGAACACTTAATACTCCAAAAGAGCAGGGTTAACGGATAATGATGACTTTTCCATTTTTGTCTCCAGCTGTTTGGTTATCGCTGTCAAGAAGATTTGCAATTGGTCAACATTACTTTCCTTCTGCAGGCCGTGCTATATAAAATATTTTCATAATTCATCATCATCATCATGGAAACCACAATGAATGAACTCACAGTCTTGTTGATGAAGGTTCAGCTAACATCTCTGTGCTCCCCTCTGCAGACACACCTTCTGGCAGTATCGTAAAGAGAACCCTCAGACCAAAGTGGGTGAACCCCCTCCTGATGGCCTCCCAGGCTTCAACAGCGGTGTGATGTTACTGGACCTGGGAGCCATGAGGGCGTCAGCGCTCTACAACCAGCTGTTAAAGCCTAGCAATGTGGCAAAACTGGCCGACCAGTACCGCTTCAGGGGCCACCTGGGGGACCAGGACTTCTTCACCATGATCGGCATGGAGCATCCTGAACTGTTTTATTCTTTGGCCTGTGGCTGGAACAGGCAGCTGTGCACCTGGTGGAGGGACCACGGGTACGGGGACGTGTTTCAGCTGTATTATCGCTGTGATGGACCTGTTTACATCTACCACGGGAACTGTAACTCTGCTATACCAGATGACTGATGTATGTGCTGCACTCGTGCTGCAACTGAGAATGAGTCTTTCACATCTACAGTATTGTTTAAAGGGATTTATCTCGTGATTGTTGGGAGGATTGTGATTTTCATAGCAGTTTTCCTCTCTTGAACCTAGAGCCATGGTCACAGACCGAGTCCCCTGCTGGTCAGGGGGCAACTGAAGGGCCCTCCTGCACTTACTATGGGCATGGTGTCATTTTAGAATAAGGAAACAGCTCTGTGTAACAGCAAGCAGCTGCAGTAGCATTTCTTCAGGTACAGAGATGATGAAATACATTCAAGTTCAGTTGCAGTAACATATCCAATGCTTATCAGATGACAGTTTTGAAGAGTTTACAACATTTTAAGGAAGAATTTTACTGCCTATGAAATCTATCTAGGCAATTATCATTTCTTTTTTTCTATATATATCATAAAGATCACATCATGACTAAGGAATGTACCAGGAACATGCCCTCACATATCTATGATGGGGTGACGTCGCGCCTTACAGGATGACGATTTCGGCAAAAGTTCAACGTCTTTTCCGGAGCACTGGGCATTGGGACCACCGCTGTCAGTGTTGTCCCCATTCAAATGAATGTGTGGGTTTTGTTAAAACAGTCAATGTCGTTTTTTCTTTTCATTCGCTTATGTTTTAATTGACTTCAATAAACTTTAGTACTTGCATTAAAGGGAGTCTTAAAATATCTGGCCATGATAAATATTCAGCAGATGTGTTAATTGACACCTGTAAACAGGAGTCCTGTACCTTTTCCCTACTTCCTTTCCACTGCTCACTCATGTTCCCTGCACCTCAAGCTTTCCAGCAGAGGCGAGAGTTCACCTTGTGTCACCTTATCTTCCTGCAGCACCACACCAGGTGAAGGCTAATTTACTTTCCACCTCTGTGACTTGTAGAGGAAAGGGAAGGGTTATGTTTAACACCAGTAGACTCTTCCTTTCCAGAGCCACGTGGGCACAGGACACGACGCACTGCCACAGTTCCTTTCAAACACATCTTTCTGTAGGTCGAGTAGACAGTCACAAAAGTCACATCAAAGGGAGTTGGTGCTGTGTGTTTACAGCTTAGCTGAGGCCAAACACACAGGTTTCACAAGTGCTGTGTCCAAGACTGCAGACACTGACCCACTTTTGAGTTTTCTTGCTGTGCTCAGAGCCCAGAATCAAAGAATTCTCAACATTTAATATCCATCAGTCAGGAAATTATCTGAGGAGATGCACAATTGAGCAAACACATACACATAGTGACAGAGAAGGTGCTGATCGCCCTGCACCACCAGTGGAGTCAAGGAAAGGCTACTGACAACACTTAAGAATAAACATCGCTCCAAATCAATAAACTTCCCTTGAATTTACCCTGAAGCTAATCAGTATTTGTTCTGCTTCTTTTTCGAAACACTCCTCAGAGTATTATGCATTGTACATTGTAGTACAGTAGTATAGCAGTGTTTTAATGTGAGAAGATACTGAAGCAGAACTCCTATTCTAAACTCTTGTCTGCACTTTACAGATTCAAAACACATGCTCATGCTTTTATCATCAAGGGTTTTGTTGAATATATAATTACTGCATTTATTCTGTTGGCTTTAATATAAATTGGTCCTTGTTTACAAAACAGCCAACTTTGCCAAATAAATGCAAAACTATTAAGTGCAAAAAAATCAGTTTAAAGTGATGGACTACCATTAATACCATAAACAGACTTGTTATATTGGTAAGTATCTGTGTAAAATATTGGTGGTCTGCACCTAAAGGGCTCGAACAAATCATACCATCCTTTAAAAAATCCTTTTTGTGTTTGGTTTTTCTCCACGTGCTGTAAAACGTCTTGAGTAATATGTGTTATTCTTGCCCCTTTTAAACACACAAACCCCTGTGTATAGGTAGAGATTTAAGGTAGAGGGAAACATGAATGATGTGGTCTAACTTAATAAATATTACAAAGGTAATATCCTTGTATTTACCGGTACATCACAGTACTGACCCAGGTTCACCCTCTCACACCAACAGCAAACACATTTCTCCACAGCAGCGATGGTGTGAAAGGGTAAATGACTGTTCTGTGTCAGTAAAATGAACGTGCAATGATATTTTTAAAGGGCTAATAAATGTTTGTTAATAAGTGTGTAAATCGGCAAATGGTCCACATCTCAAGTTGACGAATCAGAAAGCTGTGTTACACAATGTGACTGTTTCCTGACGTAAGTGAAAGTAGCTTTACATGATACAATTCGTACACGAGATTCCTGTGACATAGATGCAGTTTTTACAATTTGTGACCGTGTGTGTTCAGTCTCCCTAAATCAGTTGTTTTTTGTTTTTTTTTAATGATGTTTTACGGTAAATAAAAATGCAAACAGTTCTTATTCTCTTTGATTACATTTGTGTGTGTATGTGTGTTGGAGAGGGCACAGACAACACTCATCCTCATGAAAAACAGGACGCTCATGGTCACTTGAGAGCGAGGAGGAGATGGTGAAAAAAATCAATGTATGTTAATGAGGCAACCTCACGTTTCTCATTACACCTTAACCCAAACTGTGTTCTTGTTTGTCTGCTACGAACTAGACGTGACCCATTTCTGTCACTCAAATTTGCCAAGGCGGGCAGCTGACACTACAGAGACACAAAAACAGCATCAATCAGCTTGACCTCTGAATGTGCTGACAGGAAAATAAACCAGTTTACACTTGCAACTAAAGTTCATCTTTCATCATGCCAGAATATGGTGATAATTATTATCCTCTAGACTTTTGTTGGTGCATGATCAGGCAACAATGAATTCCTTTTCTTACAGATCTGCTTTCCTCACAATTTATGTGTAACTTTGTAAATATTCAAGTACTTTAGCACAACAAAACAAGCAGAGCTGTTTCAACTATTCGTCCCAACTAACTTCACCATTAACAAAGTTGCTTTTTTACACTTTCTGCTCCCTTGGCTGTTCGAGTTTCCAGTACCTGGCCTTGTATTACAGTCCCTATCACTAGCACTGATAAAATTATATTCGGTTGGGTGTAATAGCTCCAGGCTATCCATCCAATTAGTGTGCTGTGATTTCTAAAAATCCCTCGTTGAGCACATTTACCTTGAGGGCGAGCAGCAGCACCAGCAGGTTGGTATGGATTTGATACAGTGGCAGCATTGATATCTCATCCAGGAAACACAAAGAGCTCAATCCAGAGTTAAGTGAGTTTCTCTGAAGCCCTGTTTCCTACAGACAGTTGAGTGAAGACAACATGCTGTTGAACCTGCTGCTGCTGTTACTGGTAATCATACATGATCAAGTCACAGATGATCACTGAAATCATTTAACAGATATCTCATGATTATACGCCTACAGATATGCACACAAAGTGAACCACATATGGACTTACTGTATGTGGGAGCAGGAATAGTGTTGGGTGCACACTAATTTCCACACTTTTCCTTCATTTGAGTCTTTTTTTTTAACTTACTGCAAAAAATGCTGCACTGCTATTCCAGCTTCTATTGGTTATTAATTTCATGTACTGTATGAACTCCCTGTAGAGGTCTTGTACCACTGCCTCTGACTCCCTTTTTTACAGTCAATATGCATCAAAGTGCTTCATTCAAGAGACTGCCACAAAAGCTGCTATAATTAACACATAATTTTCTGACAAGTCAACAGTCTGCCAACAATGGCTGATCTCAAGGTGAATGGCAGTATGAAGAAACTATGCACACAGCTGCACGCACATTGAAAAAGACTTCACGTGTCTGTGTCTCCAACGGCATCAAGGCTCCAGAAATAAAACACTGCTGAAGAAGAGTTTTGAAAAAATTACCAGTGAGTCAGTGAAGGCTTCCAAAACATGGGAACATGGGAGCTGACTTTGCTAACCACCTGTGAGGAGCAGAAAAGATTAGTATTCGATGCTCTCCTTCTCTGTTTATTCCTCTTTTTTTGTGTCATGCCCCCATCTTCACATCCGAGGTGTTTGCATATGCATAAAGAGAGACACACAAATTAAGATGCACTCACACACTCCACCGCCATCTGTGGCCTTTAGAGATTGCTCTGTTTTTCACCTCTCCGTGTCAGAACAGCTGTAACTCATAAACAAGAGGGGGGATTATAATGACAGGAGAGGGTCGTTGTGTGAATCACCGACAGATGAAACATCGCTCGAAATTGGACCACTGAGCGTCAACATCATTTCTGTGGCTCATTAGTTTAAGTAAATAGCACGTCTGATTCATGTCTGTGTGATTTTATAATGGATCTTACACACACTGAGAGGATAATGTTATCCAAGCCGATATTTATCGACTGTAACAGCAGAATAAGAAGACGAAATAGCATATGTCTAATTAAGAACCTATTTGATCAACCGTACATCATATCATAATAATGATAATTATATAAATGTAATATTTTCATGCGCTGGATTTACAGAGGAACTACGCAGGATTTTTACCTTAACTATGCTACATTTTTACCTTAATTAAAGGAGCTGTATGTAAGTAATGCATTGCAAGTAATCAAAGAATCACACAATATGTCACCAGAGACAAAGGAATCATGTTAATTTGAAATACTGTTTTAACTGACAACAATAGTACAGCCAGTCCGCAAATCATGTTTATGTTTTGATTTTGTGTTTTGGCCTGTTGCGCCACCCACCACTATCTCCCAATCACAAAGTCAGTAGCATTTCGGCCTCCAGGTTGCCAGTTACCACTGAGCTGCAGCTCCAGTTGATCAAATTTGATTATCGGCTATGGACATATTTCCATCATCACACAGCAAAAATAAGCGCAACAGCTGCCTGTCACTCTGCTGTCTCATACACCGCGTCCTGTCATGAGCGTATAGTCTGTTTAAGCTGCAGCAGCTGAAGCTAAAGCTAATGAGAAGAAGGATAAAGTGAAAGTTGGAAAAGAGGGATGAAATGGGAAATGGCAAATGGCAAATAAGCGAGGGTGAACGTGTGGAGCGGTTCATGAGATGAGTTCGGCCCGGTCAGTTCGCCTGTCTCGGTCGTCATATGTTAAGAAGTCTCGAGTCTGACTTGTAACTTGTTACAGGGAGAATGGAGGCTCTGCCTTCCACCTAGCGTCTCTTCGCCGAAAAACAACCTTGCAAGATCAGTGCCTCCGACTCATCGTGGCGGCACCGCGACATAAACGGGTCCCGTAACCCATAATCTCTTGTTTATGGCAGATAAGACTACATAAATATACACATCACAATGCGGATAAATAACGTTATCCAGCGCTCCATGGATTGTTTTCACACCGGCTTTACTTGACAACAAATGCACATGGCCAGGAAGAGGGTTAGCAAAACTGCGGAAAAGCAACCAGACTTGCATAGTTCCTCTTTAAAGGGACTATGAGGAGTTTGCTTTCGGTTATAAAAGAGTCTTATATTAATGTGGATGAATTTACATTACCCACACTTGTTTATGTCTTAAGTCTCCAAAATTGTGCTCTT
>OMNW01012813.1:3611-24024 GCA_900303245.1 Selene dorsalis | reverse complement strand
ATTAATATTATCAACATCATCAAAATTGACAAAAAAAAAAAAACATTAATGAAACACATTTGTCTTTTATTCAACACTGTCAGACTAATAACGTTTAAATATGCTAACATGATGGTGTCTATTGTTCAGGGTAATGCGCTCTGTTCTCTCAGTTTAATTCATTAACTGGGGACTCATTTCTCTTTCTCTTTACAGTAGTGAAGCATGATGTTAATCTAAGGCAGAGCTGTATCTCAGCCATGTGTAATGTAGTTTCATTGTGCTGTCATTTAATTTCAATGCCCCCTTTCCCACCTCCGTGACCTCACCTCTTTATCTTCTCCCCTCTCCTTTGCCCCTCGCTTCCATTGCCTCCACACCTCCCCACTCATTGTTTGATGTGTCTGCCTTCCTCTAACCTTTGTGTCCTATTCAAACACCCACATATGCTTTGGTATCACTTTTCATATCTTCTCTGCCATGGGAATTTGTTTGCTCGATTTTACACACATCACTTGCAGCGCTGTAGGTGATTTCCTTGTGGAGGACAAGACCAAAGCCCTGCTGAAGTTTGATGGTACCATCACCTGGGTTCCTCCAGCTATTTTTAAATCTTCCTGTCCCATGGACATCACCTACTTCCCCTTTGACTATCAAAACTGCTCCATGAAGTTTGGCTCCTGGACTTATGACAAAGCAAAGATTGACCTGGTACTTATTGGGTCCAAGGTCAGTACAGTAGTAGAACAGCAGTGTTAGTGTAACTATGTCAGAATCATCTGTCAACAATTTGTCTATTTCATCGTGTCTCTCTCTGTCCTGCAGGTGCATTTGTTTTTTGTTAACATCTTTTCACTTATTTTAAACATAGTGGTTTACTAATAATGGACAGCTATGCTGAAGTCTATGAATATGACTGGATTTCCCTTCATTACTCTAGAGGAAACTATATGCTACGTCAAATTTCTCCAAAACAGTAGGATTTAGGCAGAGTAAGTTTGATGAGTAATGCAAATGAGCTGTGTTAGGGGAGGCATAGGATCCGTGTTTTTGAAGCTTAACTTGGCCTCCCTATTTGAGATGTTTTTTTTGCCTTTTAGTTGAATGAACAGAAGAGTAAATTGCTAAACAATCCCTTAAAGTACCTTTTACCAGTGTGTCCTTTGAATGTAAATCCAGCAAAAAACGTATAGTTTTTTTTTACTCACTGAGAGGAAACTCTGTAGCTTCTCCTCTTCACCTCCTGTTACTCAGTTAGATTTTCTGAGTTGTAAAAATCTATAACAAGATGACCTCATTCACTATAAACTACAGAGATCAGCATCTTCTTGCAGCAACAAGTTTTGGGTGCATGTGGACATGATATCCAGGTGACAATTGGTTTTAATTCTCAAAAATTATTCTGACAAAGGAAAAAATGTAAAAAACCAAAACCATGAGCCTTATATGCATCATATTGACAAATATAGCAATTAAAAAAAAATTGTAAGTTCACCCTGACTCTTGTACATTACATGATTTGATTTGAAAACATTTTCCATCCTCTAGGTGAACCTGAAAGACTTCTGGGAGAGCGGCGAGTGGGAAATCATTGACGCTCCTGGCTACAAGCATGATATCAAGTACAACTGCTGTGAGGAGATCTACCCAGACATCACCTACTCCTTTTACATCCGGCGCCTACCACTCTTCTACACCATCAACCTCATCATCCCCTGCCTCCTCATCTCTTTCCTCACAGTGCTGGTTTTCTATCTCCCGTCTGACTGTGGAGAGAAGGTCACGCTCTGTATCTCCGTCCTGCTCTCCCTCACTGTGTTCCTGCTCGTTATCACCGAGACCATTCCCTCCACGTCGCTGGTCATCCCGCTCATTGGAGAGTACCTGCTCTTCACAATGATCTTTGTCACACTCAGCATCGTCATTACCGTGTTTGTGCTGAACGTACACTACCGCACGCCAATGACCCACACTATGCCGGGCTGGGTGCGCTCTGTGTTCCTTAAAGTGCTGCCAAGGATTATGTTGATGCGGAGACCGATTGATGAAGACAGCAAGGCTGGGGGGCTGGACAGCAGTGGGGAGGCAGGAGGAGGTGGAGGGGGAGGAGGAGGCGGAGGAGGGAAAGGAGGGAGGAAACGGAAGAATAGTTTGATGCAGGTTGGTGAAGCTCTACCCCCTGTAAATGTTAACAATGTGAAGTTATATCACACTATAGCATACAAGCCTACACCTCCACTCAACCAGAAATCTGGAGTAATAACCTCCCAATTCATGGACAGTTCAGACAACAGTTTCTTTATGTGAGTAAACATCCTCAAAGAATATGTGAGGTGACAAAAACCTCAGGAATCCACAGTGTGTGTGTCTGTGCACAACACAAAGAAGGCAGTGTTGTGTGCTGTGTTTTTATCAACATGTGACTAAATGTTAAGAATTAAATAAAGGTCAAAAGATATAATATCAAACCAGGTCAAAGTTGAAAGTGACCAGGGCGCTGGTTATCCCGTAGATGCCCATGTAGGCTCAGTCCTAACTGTGGTGGCTCGTCTTTCTCTCCCCTGATTTCCTGTCTCTGGTTCAGTCACTTTCAGGTACAGGACAGAATTAAAGGGGTTTTTCCATCTTCAACGACCCGTGCTGGTACAAGGTTCTGCAAGAGATTACATACAAAGACTTTAACTCCTTTGTAGAAGATTAATTCTATCTCTAATATATTGTGTCTAACTTTTGCATTTGTAAAATTCTGTTGATAAGACTTAATTTCATTATTGAAAAGACACATCCATCAGTATTAGAGGCAGCCAGGCTTTAACTAGAACAGAACAGTTTGGACTTCCTGGTCAATACAGGTAAATATATATTTCATTGAGATTTAGAGATGATTCCTGCTCAGCCTCAGTGATACCTGGCTACAGCTCGATATAAAATCTGATCAGTTAAGTAGAACTAGCGGTGGGAGCCACTGATTTTTGTGGATCTCAGACAGTCACTGTGACTGAACCATTTCTTACTATAATGCTGAGAACGGAGCCTGTTTCTAACCAGAGCTTGTCTGATCATGAAACAGACTTTTCAGTTCTGTAAAGCCCTCAGATCTGATACTTGCTTCCTGCAGCTACATCCAGGTGAATCCACTTAAATTCTTTTCTCTTTTAGTAAGCAGTTTCTGAGGAAGCACAGGGATCCCACACTGCTGGAAACAAAACAAATAAACAAAATACAGTAAGGTGAACTATGTCTGTGGTCCTCAGCAGGTTGGAGGAGGCTCCCTCAACTGTCTGGAGTTTGGGGACAGTAATCTCTCCTCCATGGAGGGCTGCACTGGGAAGAAATGCCCATGCCCCTGCCAGCATGGGAAGGAGACCCCAGAGACACCAGATATGGGCAAGATGACATGTCAGCTGAGTCCACAGAGCATCAATACAGTGGTGGCCTTCTCTGTGGTTTCACCTGAGATTAAACAGGCCATTGAGAGCGTCAAGTACATCGCAGAGAACATGAGGAGCCGCAACAAGGCCAAAGAGGTGAGTCGTTATTTTCACTTTATTTTCACACGTTCTTAAAAATACACACGTGCCAAAGCAACTGAAGCAAAATAAGAAGATAAACCTGCTGTCACCAGGCAGAGTGCAAATAGCCTGCAACACAGTCCAGCCAGAAACTAGGGCTTGGCCTTCGGGGGTGAAAAGTCAGGTCAATGACCCATACAGTCATTTAGGTTGGAAGAGTTGATAATTAATAGTTGGGCTTTTTAGTAGCATTCTGATGACTCACAGGAGGAAAATCACAGCTGTAGAGGAAATTACTATAATTAATGATGTCTGTTCCACTAACTGACCCAGACACAATACCACAAGCAACATTTGACAGTAAAATTATAACCGCAAATGTCTCAAAAAGGAAATAAATATCCCACTCTTTCTAAAGTTTGCATAAATCTCCAGTTACTCCCAGGAAGTACACACACAGAAACTGCGGTCGTTGCATAATGTATTCATGCAAAAATACTCTAAGCTGTGTTGGCCTGTGAGAGCCCTGCTGTGATTCCACGCAGCAGCGCTCAACCTGCTCCATCAGTTAACAATAGTGTAAGTTAGAACCAAATAACTTTAGATTTGAGTGGAGAGCTCTCCCTCTCCCTTGTCTCTCTGCCAGATATAAATACAGTGGGTGAAATCTCCCAGAGGGGAGAAGCAGCCTTTGATATGCAAAACTCGCGGCTCAATCAGCTTTGTCAAAACGCCTGTCACTTCTTTTGACGCCGTGGTTTGAATGTGATTATCATAATAATTTCCTTCTGTGTAAATTATGTATTGATTTTCTGTTGGCTTACAAGACATTTTCAGCTCTGTTCTCTCTCCCTCTTCTTCTGTCTTTCCCTCTTTCTATCTTTGCTGGATAATCCTCATCTCACCCCATCGACTCCCGCACCCTCCCACCTTCTGAGATTCTGCGTTGCACCTTTCTCTCTCGCTGTTTCATTGTTGCACTGTTTCACTGTTTCATTGTTTCACTGTTTCACCTTTCCTTACATGCATTTCAGAAGAGTCTCTCTTCAAGTTTCATCTTTCATTTGGCACAACTGACACTTTCCTCTGTCTTCTCTCACTTCCTCACTCACAGGTGGAGGATGACTGGAAGTACGTCGCCATGGTGATTGATAGAATCTTCCTGTGGGTGTTTGTGACCGTGTGTGTCCTGGGAACTGTGGGTCTCTTCCTCCAGCCGCTTTTTGGCTTCGTCTCATAACCGCTGACCAATCAGGGTTGTCTACCGCCCTGTATCGACCAATCCTGAACAAGTGACTAACTCTCAGTTCTCAGTTTGACAAAACAGACAACTAAGTTTGGTGTCCTAAAGAACTATTTGGTGTGCTGGATTTGCTTCTCGCCTTTCGCAGAAAGCAGTGATGTTGAGGAGAGTGGTTTAAAGGCTGGATGGTAAACTGTGTGAGAGACACTAAGGTTGTAAGCCTTCATCTGGTACTTAAGGTTTCTTATTTCACTGAAAAAAATCATTACCATAGAAACTAAAAATACAGGCACTGCTTTTGGATAATCTTCATAGAAAGTAAGTGGATAATCCAATAGTTACATTGAAACTCTTTCCTTTCAACAATCATTCAGTAGGCTTTAGTAGGAAATTTACTTTCTCATGATTATATACTGGTACATGTATCTCAGTTTTGATTGGTCTGGCCACAGTGGAATCAATAGAATAAATATAATTAAAATTAAATAAAACATTATTACACTGAAATATTAATTAAGAGTCAAAAGGTGACTTGGTGGTCACTGCTGCTATGCTAGTATTGCTGTCATTAGTGTTAGCGGGGGGCTAGATGGGCTTATTCTTCCATTCTGACTGGATTTATCTGGTGCCTCATTCAGAAAAGTGAAAGAACTGACTGAATTATCAATCAGTCATTTTAATTGAATTAGATAGAAAGTCACATTTACAAGTAACAACAATTCAATTCAGTAAGTACATTTAGTTTTGAGCCACCACTCCCCACTCACTATCCACAAAGGTCAGTGAGGAGGAATATATAGTGAGCTCAGTGCATGATGTATTGTTTAGACATCAGTGGTGCACAACTTTTCACAGTGCATTGTGGGATACTATGAGTCCATCATGTAGGGCATCACATTTCTCTCTATACTTTTGATCAGCACTTCAAAATGGCGAACTCTCAATAGTCTCAATACATCTATTGGTTAACTGCTATATTGTCAGCCATCTTTGACTTGGTGTAGCTGTCTCACAGAGAGTGCAGTGAGCAGGACAGCATGTTCAGTGCAGAGATTAAACAGAAACAGAGAGTGGTTACAGAGAGCTGCTGTCATAACATCATATGTGGGATGGCATCTGCTCCAGTAGCTTCAGTGCAGTTCAAAATAACACTTGCTTTCAGGTTAAACAATTAATTTATTACAATGAGAAATTATGATTATTATTTTTGGACACAGGAAAAACATACAGCTAACATGATCTCATCACTACAGACTACGGTGATGGCAGTACTGGTACTCTGACATGTAATATTTAGCCGTTATAACAAACATGTCAGAACTAAACACAACCTGTCAGTTTGCTCAAAGGCTCCTCTTCTTTGGTTAATGTTAGCATTTATCCCACAAAACTAGTGGATCATGGAAAATGGTGTTTATAAAGGCTGCTAGAAATTTAAATACTGAACAACAACATTAGATTAAAAAAAAAAGCTGCACTTTTCTTAATGCATGATGCAAGCCTGTGTCTTACCAAAAGAAGCATCTACTGTTAAGAAAGGCCCTGAGTCAAACCTGGATTTTTAGTGAAAAGCATACAATAGTCAGTTTGGTTGGTGTGATTTTGAATGAGGTTTTCTTACTTCAGGAATATAACTCCATACAAAGCAGTTACTGTGATTTGGTTTTTACCTCCATTTATATCTACTGCCAATCTAACTGTCTCTCCAGATATTATATCAAGGCCTACAAACTCTTATATGATAAAATAGATGTCAAAAAGTCACATTCAGGTTGTAACACAATTTTGAAACGGTGTGTTTGTTTTTGCTTTGTTTGAAATGAAAACTAAAGTACAGCTTGGATCAAAGCTTAGCACATCCAGTAGTCCTTCAGGACCAGAACCTGAACATCCAGCAGATGTTTGTGAACTGGGACCTTTCCACATCCAGTAGACATGATATGAACTCTGTACCACACTGAACTCTACCCTACAGCAACTAGTGTAGTCTCCCCCTATTGAACTGAGTGATGACTGTCATACCCACTCCCCAGTCTGATTCATCAAGCTGCTCACTGTCAGAGCCAGTTGCACTCATTGCTTCTTTGTGTCATTTCCAATTAGAGTTCAGATTTCTGCTGCACTTGGCATCGCTTTTAACAAATAAGGGCAGGCTGTTCTTCTTTTTGAGATTAGATACTATGTGTTTATAAATGCTCTCTCTGATTAATGTTCCACAAGGTAATTGGTTGGCCTGGTAAATATTGGATTAAGTGATACTTGATTAGTTGCTCCTGAAATAGCATTACATTTTTTTTAATTCATGAGAGGATTCTATCATCCAATTCCATGGTTATTAATTGAATCTTTTTTTCTTGTCACTTTTGATTAAGTTTACTATTAAGAACAAACATGCACCGCAAGAAACATGCATGACATACATTTTGATTGCTTTGACCACAAATGTGTTGTCCTCCAATTACAGCCCTACATTTAATTAATTCATTTAATTTCGTTGATCCCCTCCCTCTCTGCTTATTTCTGTTATGTTTTATTACATTCATTATGTAAGAGTTCTTCTGAAGGGAGCAAACGTGTTTGTACAAATGATCTTTGCTGAACTGAAAATAAATGCGATATTTCTTCAAATACAGTGACAACGTTTGCTTGTAGAGGGTTTAAAATGTCTTGATTAAAAAAAAGAATAATTTGCTTGTCAATGACACGCACATTTTATGTGCACACACTCAAACATATACACACTGACACAAAAGGATTGCTTTGATTTTTTTTTTGTTGCCATTATTCACAAACGGCTACCAGAGGTATAATTAAGCCTTCTGTAGCGTTTTATAATTAAAATGCTGACATTTTAGTTCAGACATAATTTTAGTGTTGAGATAAAATACATCATTATGCATGACACTTCCCTATAATCACATTTATCTATCAGGGCTAATCACCCAGCTGTCAAGTACATGTGGAAAGATAATTTGTAGTTGTTACAGGTTGTAATGAATCAACTATACTTAGATATGCATATTGTCCAACAGAATACTTTTTTACAAATGCACTACCTCTTGTTTCAGAAGATGTACATAGTCTATATGTAACACATAGTCTTCAGAGTGTTTATGTCCTCCGCTTTTTCTCCTATAGTTTGGGACCATTTGGCAGTAAAATAGACTTCATGGAAAGGCATCCACATATTTCTGTGTACTTTTGGTATGTGGCCTGTAGTCCATAGTCTGCTCTAAGTCCCATGGTTTCAGTTAGAACATTACAATGAAATTGAAGACAATGGTGTCCTTCCATGTTTGTGGCAGCAGTTTGACCATGAGAGAGCAAGTGATTTCTAGTTTTAGGTGACAAGTCTCCTCACTTCCAACATCATTTTGTGATAATCATTTAAAATTACAACAGAAATACATGTGTAAAATGAGTGTTACAACTGATATTTGAAGCCCTGGTTCTTGGAGATAATGAACTGAACATTGATAATAGTAACATTATTTATGCAAGGTAATAAATAAAAAGCAAATGAACATTTTTAAATATAATTCTAATATGAAAGAATAAATAGCTGCTATTTGTAACTTCCTCCTCTGACCCTGCCCTTGTCAGGCTGTCGTTATCACCCAACATTAATGCCTGAGCTCACTAATGTCCCGGCTGAATGGGAGCAAATCCCTGCAGCCAGGTTCAATAATCTTGTGGGAATCCATCCTAAATGAGTTGACTGTTGTGTAGCAGCAGATTAATGTCTGTGGCTTTGGAATTAGATGTTAAATAATCACTAATGGGTATTACAGTTAGATGTCCAAATACCTCAGGACAAACAGTAGGCCTATATTTCTGATGAGGAATTTCTGCCATCTGGACAGTTTTGAAGTGTAAATTTCTTTGATAGTACTGAGCATATTTATGTGTAAGTGTGAGAATGTCAACCACGTGAGAGCAAATGCATGCATACTGCACAGTATACACCCATCCATTACCCTGACCTTCACAGACTTTATGAGTGTCTCATTGAATCCCTGCGTTGGCACTGAACACTGAAGATCTCTAACACAATATAGTTGTATGTGAATGTAATTCAGACAAGACCTACACACACACACACACACATACACACACACAAAGAAACACACATGGAGGAGATCAGAGAGCACTTTGAGACACTGGATAATCCCTTCTATGAAAAGTTATGGTGTCACTGGAGCATGAAGCAATGACTATTGCCCAGAGGCTGGAGAGCCCTCTGTGATACAGCAACAGAGCCACAGAGTGAGGACACAGCTAACAGAGATATGAGGCCGGTCCAGAGGAGAACTGTACATGCTGAGCTGGACAAAACGCTACATTACACAACTAATCTTTGCCCAGTGGACATAGACTGAGTGATAGAGGGCTTTTTCAGTTTTTATATTCTTTTGACCCAGAAATATTGGAGATATCACCAGTGATTGGCTGGATTAGGCTTCAAAGAGTTACGGTAATATTGTCTCCATAATATACAGTAACTGTGCATTTCACGGCTGTTTTAAGCCTTAAGGATCCTGTGATGGTCTGTCTGAAATGATTAATAAGTGTGAGTTCATTTGTTATGAATGTGGGTGAGCAGGAACAGACAAAAGCAGTACAAATTTCAGCCAGTAAACCCTGAGCACTTGTTAAGTTAGTACCCAACCAAAAGGCTGCAACAACAGATGTATTCTTAGTTTCCACTATACAGGAGAAAGCCTTTGTTAGCTTAAAATGCATATTAACAAATATTTTTGTTTGTAAGATAAGTGTCTCACGACTGAAAGTGTAGTAGAGGAGATTAAAGCTACAGTTGGTAACTTATATTTAGTCATATTTGCTGGAACTGTCACTATATTCTGATAGTAGTACATGAAATGGGTAATTTAGGAAAAAATCCAACTCCTCTGGCTCCACCTACAGCCTGTAATCGTATTTGTAGAAATCCAACACTCCCGGTGCTGTTCCACCAGTCAGGTAGAAGGAGCAGGAGTAGCAGCCAATCACAGCTCGTACATGCCCTGCAGACATATGCCCCCCGCCCCAGCATCACTATCAGCTTGTTGGAATCGCGGAGCAGCCTAAAAATGTAAAACTGCCGATCCAGAGGTTCATACTGACGGTGTGTCGTCTTGAAATTTCCGACCAAGTTGTGGACTTGTGGACTTTACTTTCACTTTAGCTTTAATAACTTTATTTATGTTCAGACAAAATAACCGGAAATGCCCCTATATTCACACAAACTGCACTTTCATTTTTTTCTTTCTTTTTCTTAACTTATTCAAGAGGGAGGACAAAGGGAAGTTATGAAAAACACAAATGTAATTGTTATAAATACAAGGCCAACATTAATGAGTGTGTCTACATGCATAATAGGATCCTAGAATACAAATTACTAATTTTCCCTTCAGGTCATGTTGCTGTTACTCAGAAAACTGTGGTTACACATGTTGAAGTGACAATTTAAAAAGGCTTAAGAAAATGTCCCTGGTCCTCTCCAGCACCAGTCACAGTGTCTTCATCTTCAACTGCTGAGCACTCTCTGTGGGTCACAACAGACGTGTGAGGATGTAGCAAAGTAAGTGTTTTTTGCATGGACATCATGCAGAGTTCAGACAGCTGGTGGTTCATTTTCAAGCATAATTACTGTGGTACAAATAAATAGTTTACTCTGTTTTTTATATGGTGATCAACCCCAGAGAGGCGGCTGTGCTGTGAACAGTGTACTGACCAGGCTAGCTTTATGCATATACAGTAGTACAGATACTCTAAGTAGTTCAGCTCACTTAGAGTCTAAATGTAGACTGGTGGCTCCTGCAGCATCATAGTTACTGTTCATTTCTTCTGCTCAGTCAATAAGGAAACAGTAGACAGGAAATGTGTCATCATACGGAACCTCATGCGTGCTCACAAAGTCCTAACTTTTGATTACAATTCACATTTAAATCTCTCTCTTCTCAATGCTCAGAAACACAAAGGAAAGGAAAAGATTGCAGACCTATCCTGACATTTTCCTTTTTTGTTTTCTTTCACACAAAATTTGCCCACATGGGTGCCTGCAACAAGAGCAACACAGAAAACAAGTTTGGACAAGCCACACAAAGGTGAGATCTCTGCTCCATTTTCAAGTATGAGGATATAGTGGTTGGTGTGGCCAGGTGTGACACACACAGCGTGCAGAGACTCTCTCTCTCTCTCTCTCTCTCTCTCTCTCTCCCACTTTTCTCCATTCATTCAATAAACCCCTTTTCCACCTGTCTCTGTAGTGCGACCAAGGGTGCACACTTGGTAGTCCTACCTTTATTTAGGGCAACTCTTACCTAACTGTCTCCAATCATGACTATGATTCATAATGGAACTGTTTACCTTTCCCACCTACCTTTTTGACCCCACCACATGACTGGTTTCATGATCCATCTGATCTCCATCATGGTTGGCTGATCTTCCTGGGCTCATGCATTGATTTTCCTATAAGGGAACACGTGCTGAGCCAAACCAGAGGTGCTTTTTGGACTCAGTGACGTAGACATTGAGTCATCTTGCCAGAGAGCGTCAATAATCCCTGCTTTGTAGCTGCCTGGGGTTTTATGTGCTCTGTCGCTTGATTTCCCAAATTGTATACAAGTGTGCAATTTGATTTAGATTTAATTCATAACAATTTTAGCTCTATGCTTAAAGGCAGAACAAACATGGAGAAATGAAAAACATTAATGGAGCAGCGTAAAAAGGGGACTATGAATTGCCATCCTGCAATAGGAGGCTCTTAGTAACGGAGGTCAAATGAAATTGGGATGTCAAGCTGAATTGGAATTACATTGTACGGAGTGATTCATGTTCTATTTTTCTCTGGGATTTGCAAAAAGGAATGGAGCTCAATCCTAATAGGAAATATTATCATATGTAATACAAATTTACATCAGAGTCCCTCTAGAAAATTGCCTTTCTGTGCCGTACTGGCATATTAAATCATGTCATATGACTTTATGAAAAGCCAAGTTGTGAAAATGGATGACGCAAACCAACCTCGTGTTTGGTTTAGTGTGGCTGGTGTAATATTTATACACTTAATTAGTTTTTTATGCTGCCACGGCTGCCAAGGATTTATGATGTATCTGAAGAATTCTATTTGAGGAGGAGTTTGCAATGGGTGAGGAAGAGATGATCTTTGATAAAATGACTGAGAGAGGGTCGTGGCAATGTTGAAAATGATGTTAAATGTCCTAATTTTAACATTTTCATAAAACATGCATTCAGATGGTTGGCTTCCAAATTGTGTTATCTAAAGCTTTGTTGCTCTCAGAGATTGCTCAAACTGATATTGCATCAGAGATAGAGAGTAAAACAGCTTAGTATCACGTTTGAATTCATTTTGAATGCTGGATTCATTTTGTAAAATGGTATTAAGAGTTATGGGAATCCAAGAAATACAGGGGGTTCTCATTCATTCAAAAACAAATATAGTTTAGTTGGATTTAAGTCTATTACAGTCACATATAAAGTCACACACTTCACTTAGTAACACACATACACAGAGGAACTGTAGGCAGATAAGATAAAAATGCACAACATACCACCATCTACTTCTCTTTTATTAAACCTACTGGAGGACATGTGTATTAAACATGTGCATTGACTTTATTATTTATACTGACGACTTTGCAAAGGTGTAAGTATGTGTGGTAACCCATACCTAACTTTTTTTTTTCTCTATTGACGTTCTGTGCTGACTTTCCTTTTTAGAGAAATCCGTAAGCTTGTGGGATACTGGAGGTGGAAGAGGTAGAGAGGAAAAGAAGAAAGTCATAGATGTGGTCCACTGCAGCAGGGAGGTGTTTCTTTGATGGCTGGTAGAGGCAGGGAATCACAGGATCTAATGTTCAATGTTAAACTCTCCCAGGCACACTTCAGACAGAACAGTAGGAGGGAGATGTACAACAACACTGCATATCAGGGACGGTATCGTGATTTCACTGCCAAAATAAATAAATAAATCCAAATGCTATAGTTAGTTACATTGCTTCCAAAAGATCCCAACATAAATATTTTACAATATGATGCATTACAAAATACTCCTGACAAAGATGAACGTTTTAGGCTTGTTTAAAATTTGAAAAGTGACGCTCAAAGTATTGAAAATCCAGAGAGCCATTTTAGGAAACTGGCCTGCAAACATCTCCCTGGCCAGTGTTGTTTCCACCCAAATCATACAGTTTTTTTTTGTTTTTTCCTACCAAAAGCTCAGCTAAACCCACTGCACGTCCTTTGAAATTGTTGCCCTTACATCTACATGCGAGTATGTACTGTAGCTGAGTCATTGATAGTTGCTGTGTCTAACAGCATGCCAGTCTGCCTTTTACATCTTCGTCTTTATCTCCATGGTTTTAGTGTGCCACTCTAAAAATAGCCAACTGGTGGAGGGGTCAGTTTGTCCCTGTGATCTTGGGTTGTCAGGGGCATGAGCCCTCAGGAAAGTATCCCAGGCATCCTAGTGCCCTTTGTAGACTAGTCCAGTGAACGTGGAACATGACCCTTCTGGTGGAGAAAGGCCACATGAGAGAGAGTATACGCAGGAGATAGAGTAGCACAGTTACACAACAGTACAACAACCGTTGGGCTCACCTCCACATACAGTGGAAATTTGCAGGAGGTGACTGCCTGCCTGACCTGAACCAAACTGGTGTTTTCATGTTGGATTTCTGTGTTAGCCATCGATTGGTCATGAAAAACACAATTTCAGCATAAGATGGTTCATAAATGTACCTGGTTCCATACAACCATTGACCTTATTCACTAATCTGTCTCAGATGAAGGTCCAGAGCTGTCAGCTGATCATCACTTGGTGAAAAGTTGGATGAGATAGTGGGACAGGATGTCCAGACAGACCTGGTGAACTGGGAGCTTCTGACAGAGGCCCTGTCCTCCTTTAACTCCCACCTCCAGAAGGACTTCACATGAATGTCAATGCAGGCTGGCGATGTGGCCTGCAAGTGGACCACAACCAAAGCCTCCGCTGTGGACATGGGCCTCGAATCATGACCAAAAGACTATTAGTGTGCTGCTGCTGGACACTGGTGGTGAGGGAAGCCTTCAAGCTAAAGAATAAAGCCCTTCAGGCCTTGTTGGACCTGGGGTCCCCCTGAAGCAGCAGACCGTACGGGGCGAGGCGGAGAACACATTAGAGAGAATATATATCTCATCTGGATGAGAAATGACTTGGAATCCCACAGGGGAAGCTGGAAAATATTGTCAGAATGAGAGGTGGACTACTTTTCTTTACTTGTCACCACCACCCAGTGCTCGCACTCGTTGATGGTCCAGGATCTCTACTGACAAACTTTAAGAGGAACTATGCAAGTCCAGTCACTTTTCCTCTGTTTTACTAACCCTCCTCCAGGCCATGTGTATTTGTTTTTAATGAAGCCAGCGTAAAAGCAATCCATGGAGCGGTGGATAACATTATTTATCATATGCGTTACAATGTGTATAATAGTCTTATCTGTCATAAACAAGAGATTACGGGTTATGGGGCACATTTGTTTTGCAGTGCCACTGAGACGAGAGCAGAGAGCCTCCATTCTTCCTGTGACAAGTTACAAGTCATTTTCAAACCATCACAATTACTCTGAAACTGTTTAATAAAGTTTAAAATGTAGCATAGTTAAGGTAAATATCCTACATAGCTCCTCTTTAAGCATAGCACCTGGTAGGCTACTATTAATTCAGCTCCATTAAATTTGTTTTCATGTTTTTCAAAGGTATGTAATCATTTATAGCACCATGTCATCCTATTGATTTTAATTTACTAAGATATCTGCGTATGAGCTATAAGCAAAAGCAAGGAAACAAAATCCAATCATAAGTCAATATCCATTACTTTCCATTTTGTATAAATTCAGTTGTAATTACACTACACACACACGGTTTTTATTATCATTTGTACTGTGTGTTGTTTATTGTGAAACGCACTGAATCGGCTCTGACGCATCAGCCAGCAAGGCGCTTTTTCTTTTTTTCTTTTGTTGGCCGGTTTTGGGATGAAAATATATACAAATGACTTGTGTTGAGAACTCTAGGTCGCTAACATGGAATAGTAATGCCTCCCACTCCTGTCATATTGCTTTAAACCCAGAGAGGAAAGAACACAAGTTTACCTAACTATCATTCCAGCACTCCATTTTCATGCAGTTTCTTCTTCCTTTTTCCATGACCCGAATAATAACTCTGCTTCATCATGTTAATAACTCACTCACGCTTCGCCTGACTTAAGTATATACGCACTCACGCATTGGACACTTCGGGGACCCCATCATTTTGCGGGGCATGGTGTGTTTATTGGGCAAACCAGTACTGCATACATTTCAGGTCACTTGCTTTTGCTATCTGGTCAACAAGACGGAGGGGAGTGTGGGGTGAATAAGTTGGGTTTACGTCACAGTCTAATACCTCACAAAGCTCTTTTTGGGTTACCAGAGAAAGCCTGATTCTTCGAGTACAGTACGTACATAGTGTACACACAGTGGCAGGATGTTTCTTTTAATGCAGGAACTTGTCAGTGAACGACCTCATGTGTGTAGTACTGCAAAATTCAGCATTATTGCCATCAAACTAGACAAGCTGCCTGGAACTGACAAGGAAGAGATGTCTCTTAATAATTCATGGAAATTGTGAGGCCCTTGAAAACTAAGCATGACTTAACAAATTCAGTGGAGCTGTGAGCTGTTGTGAGTTACAGGGCTGTAGCTTTAGAGTGGGAGGACAAGTGAGAAGTGAGAAGTGAGAAGTGAGAAATTAAGCCACATATACCACAATCCACAAACAGGAACTGATTTACATGATCGGTGGTGGCTTCCCCAAAGTCACATAAGCCCCAAGATAAGATGAGGCATCGAAAATACTGAATTAGAACTTAAATTAAATCCTCAGAGATCATTTGGAGACAGTCATAAACAGTGAAGTCCTACGTATGTGGCATGAAACAAGATACAACTAAACACAGGTGTGTATGATGTGTGTGTGATGTATAAAACCAGGAGGTTCTAGAGGAAAACAAACATACATACAAAACTGTTGCAATGATGAAAAAATATTGGTCAAATGAATGGACTACATTTTATGGACTATATTTACTACATGTGGAAGTCAGTAGAAACTCTAGTCTGAAACCTTGATTAAACATAACATTACAGTGACTGTGTATTGAGAAAATCAAAACAGTTTAACATCAATACAGTGACTGGTCCGTCCTACTCATTTATTAAAGTGCTCTCTTTGCTGGCTTGATAACATTGCTACCAAAAGGGCATCTGAGGGAAGTCATGCGATCCACAGTGTGATCTGACACTGGACAACTGGGATGACATATCCACCCTGCCTACCATGTGTGGTGACACAAACTGTTCTGAGAGCACTGTGGCATCATAATGGATCTTTAATGACCCACTCATTAGAAATCTCATTAAAGACCCCTCTCTAAGAGTTCTTTGGAGAACAGGAGTGGGTGGCAAGATAAACCTTTTCATAGTAACACCTGGATCATCTTTGAGTATCATCTTTTTTTAGACATCAGAAGCAGTCTTGTTGTCATAGTCTACTACTACAGCTAATGATCAGCATTATTCAGTTGTTTATTTGTGTTGTGTCGTTTTGTTGTACTTCCTTCATCTCCCCCTCTGAGATTTACCAGGCAGTGTGACACAGATCAAGGCCTGATTCCCCAAAAGTACTCCTCATAACTGCTCTACTACCTTATTGGAATAAATATTTCATTTGAATTCCCAGGGTGGCAGATGGTTCAGTTGTTGGTAAATTGGCCTAATATGAACCTGTTTGTAGCAGGTATGCAAAACTTTTAAGAATCTGTACAAATCAAAAGCACTAATTTTTATTTTCAGTGCGCTTACAGTAATACAACAAGTGCAGAGTGTGTGTGTGTGTGTGTCTGTGTGTGTAAGCATATTAGGAAAAAAAAAATCCATATTAAGGCAGGCTGGGTGAATCATTATTCTTTGATAGCTGCCACAGCTATACCCCCAGGACACTGCGCAAGCTTCAAATACTGGTCTGTTCCACGGTGGTATTATACAGTAGATTACAGGGGTTGTGTATTATGTGTGTGTGTGTGTGTGTGTGTGTGAGAGAGAGAGAGAGAGATAGAGAGACTGAGAGATGGGACATGGGGAGGGGGACACAGAGGGAGAGATTGCTATGTGGGCTATGTGGTGACACAGACAGTATAAACTGAAGAACTCCATTTTAGGTGTATTATCTCTGTAACACATTGATGCAAAGAGTTTCGAGTATGTGTGTTTTGGTGTGTGTTTGTGCATGTGAGTGTGCATGAGTATGCATCGTGTGTGCATGAATGTGTGTTGGTGCACCGAGCAGAGGGAGCCTGATAGATTCATACCTTTAATTTCAGTCCAGAACATTTTTGTGACAACTGCAATGATAGAGGACTAAAAGTGTGTACATACATGTGTGTGTGTGTGCGCGAGTGCAGACGGTGCATGCGTGCAAGTATCAAGGTATGTGGCGTCCACGAGTACAGACAGTGAGTCGCACTGACTCAGATCTCTGTCTCTCTCTCTCAGAATATTTTTGTGACAGCTTCAGTGGAAAGGAGGCAGAGAGGAAGAGTGGAAATGACAGACTTGATTTCACTTAAGCCAACTCCTGTCCCTTCATTTAGAGTGCGAGTGTGCGTGTACACACTTGTGCGTTCTTGTGCTACATCTGATTTTCAGTGAAAGGTCCTTTCGCTGTCTTCAGACAACACACAAAATGTCTGACAAACAAATGGCAGCTCGGCTCTAGACGTGTGACTGCACACAACAGGGATGATGTCACAGAGTGACAGATTTTCACTATTAATAGCTTCACTTCTGTGGCATGTCTTCAGACAAACTTCAAAACAGTTTGTAATTGTGTTAATCACTGTGTGGAGTCATGTCATGAGGGCTCACCTCCTATTTGGTGTTAATGATCTGATTATGGTTAGAGTTAGGTTTAGGATAGGGGAAGGTTTGGGTTGGCTGTGCACTGAATTTACTTTGCATTTGTTTTTGTATCTAAGTATGTATTTCTGTATTTATCTGTTTCTGTGTTTATTTATTTGTACATTTGTGTAATTGTGTCATTTTTGTTCCCTTAGTTTATTCTCTTGAAATAGTGTCTCATAATTTCGGTCATCTAAAATTAAAGGGGAACTATGCAAGATTTTTACCTTAATGAAACAGCTTCTCAGCAACTGTGATGTGATGTGGTGGTTAAATGACTTGTTACAGGGAGAATGGAGGCTCTCTGCCTTCCACCAAGTGTCTCTTGGCCATAAACCAACCTTGCAAGATCAGCACCAACCGACGGTGTCCCAAACGTGGCAAACATGTAATCCCTAATCTCTTGTTAATGTTACCCACCTCAGTAGACATTGCTCCATGGATTGCCTTCTCAGCAGCTTCGTTGTAAACAAATGCACCATCAATGAGTTTTTATGGCAATGAAAATATGCACTCCGTGGAGAAAAAAGCAACTGGGCATGCATAGTTCCTGTTTTGAGTGACTGAATGGTTTTATTATTGTCCCCCGTGGCCACTGTCCCTCCTGTTGCCTCATGGGGAGTAAAAGCAACATTTTTTTCCGAGTTGTTTTGGAATGAAAAGAAGACATGAAAACTTACTTGGACATGCCACAGAAACACAGACTTATTCATAATTAGATATGTTAAACATGAATTAATGATTGACACCTTTAATATAGTGGGCAGATTAGATTTGCATGCCTGGATGTCCCTCTATAATCCAGGAGCGCAACACAAGCCGTATGTCCCTCTGGCAGCTGGTTTGGCAAATATACAACTATATAGCCAACTAGTCGCTCTGCAATGGGCCATCTCTGTGCTCAAGGTGATAATTAGTAATTACCAATTTCTAAATTGTAAGCAGCAGAGAGAAGAACAGAGAAATCTAACAATCCAGTACAGTGCAAATGGTGTGGATAGAAACTGAGCTGGTGGCTGCAGCTGGACAGCAGAGACACAGCTGCTGACATGAACACACACAAATGCTTCTTAGGACGTCAGTTGCCTCGCTCATCATTCTGTGTCACTGTCAGCTCAGTCCAGTTTTTATAAGATATACTGTATGGTTAGATTGTCAGTGCACTGTATTTTTCATCCTTACATGACCACCTGTGTAATCATGCCACCATCTTGAGGTTTCCACTGACACCTGCAAGGTATTATTGGAATCTTTGCCCAATCAGTCATCTCATCCTCATATGAGCGATGCAGCATAACACACGTGGTTAATATTGGAGCGAGTCTCCAGGGACTTCATGTAAGTCAATATGATTATCCCTCTAGGAACAAGAACAGGTTTGTGTGTATGATTGTGTTGCTTCTGTGTGTCCCTCATGCCTATAAGCAAGAACTGGTGCATTAATGAACTCAACAACATGTCCTCTCTCTCTGTTTCTCACCATTTCTCTCAGTGCACGCTTCACCCCCCTCTCTTCCTCCCTCTGTGGCCCAGCATTAGCCGGGCATCGTGCCCGGCAGGATCTTCCTTGCTTTTCCGTATCATTGATAATCGACCGGCTCGGGGAATGGAGGAGCAGAATGGCAGAGCGAATGCTACCCTGCCACTGCAGCTGCTCCTAGCTGCCACAGCAACTGGGGCAGAAAATCAGACTTATCGCTTTGTCATAATCAGCAGCAGATCGCAATTTCCCATTTCCCCGACCTTCTGTGTCTCTCTGCCCGCTTTCTGTTGTTGTTGTTTTGTTTTTTTTTGTCTGTCTCTTTATCTGTGCTCTGATCCTCAATTGGTGACTTGATCTTTGTGATTTTTCACAGTTTGTTTTTTCTTTTCCCAGCTTGCGTGTTTACACATGTGCAAACATGTCAGCTCCTACACAGGGTCTTTGCCCTGAACCTTCCATTAGCACATGGAAGTTTGTAAGCATCTCCTCTTGGGAGTCTAACAGTGAAAGTAGAGCACCAGTGGTTTGAGAGCTTGTTATCATGCTCCTTCACATACCTGCTCTGGCTCATACGTTCCACACACTGTCTGTCTCTGCCCTCTCAATGCTCTTATTGGTGGTTGCAGTTGATGCGTCTGAGGCGAACATACTCACAATTAACTGCCATTAAAATATGCAACATGTACACAGACACACCAAGATTTGTTTTGGATCTAAACAATTCCCTTTGAAATCCTGATTACTGTAGGCTGTGATTTGTTGCCAGCCCCTCTCTCTCTCTCTCTCTCTCTCTCTCTCTCTCTCTCTCTCTCTCTCTGTCCGTCAGAGATGATCCAGCTGAAGGAGGAAGGTTCAGCTTCATTCTCCTGAAAGCTGTTCCTTCTTGGAAATGCTGGTCACTCAGCTTTACTGGAATCACTGAAGAGGTTTCATTATCAACCCCAGCTCATGTTTTCCTTGTGTCTGTGTGTGTGTGAGGGGATGGTGGAGGGTATGCAGCAACAGAGCGTGCACAGAGCAAATGTGATCGTGCAGACGCAAGAAAGTGTGTTTTTCTCTATGACATGTTTCCTGAAATAAACAGACTCCCAGTCAACATCTGGACATAATGATGTTGTAAAACAAAGGCACAAGTTTGAGGTTAAGCAAAATTTGAAATGTCTTTCATGAAATAAAAAAATAAAATAAAGATATAATT
>OMNW01012808.1:48637-72122 GCA_900303245.1 Selene dorsalis | reverse complement strand
TGCAGTTGGACCTCAAACTTACACTGCAGTCCCTGACTATCTAATGAACCTGATTATGAACTATGCACTTTATGATGCATGTGAAATGACTATGTGTCTGAATATGTAGCATTGCATGTTCTACACTGGCTTTCACTGTAGTCTGTCAGTATGCTATGTGAGTGGGGGAAGGGAACATTGATCAGTAGCATGCAGTTATTAAAGACTGTTGTTATGAAGGTGAGAGGGATTACATGGAACAATGGTAAAAGAAAGAAACAGAGAGAAAGACAAATGGGACAGAGATATAAACTGGGAGGAATGAGTATATGTTATCCACAATCATTAACAACAGAGAACATATCTTCAGTATCCTTGCCTGGTTAATTGTATATATACCATCTTTTATTATTTTTAACTCCTCACTTAGGTAACAGGCATTGGCAAAGAAAAAATTGCCTTATGCTAAAAAAAGAAAAATCTCGCTGGAGGTCTTCAGTAGCTCAGCTCCAGCTGCTTCAAACAGTAAAGTCAGCACTGTGTGTATCAATGAGTACAGTGTCTGAGACTCATAAAATTGACCCAAGGAATGTAGTCAAGGCCTGCACAGTGGCAGATGGTGCTGCTTTTCAGAGTAAACCATGAAGTATAAAGCCCTGCCATCCCGCTCCAATTCTATGAGCTGTGCAGAGTAAAACTAGAGGAATGGGCAGTTTGAGCGACAGTTTTCTTACACAACTTCATCCAAAGTAATTTTCACTGTCCATCAAGCGAAGCTGATATCTGACCATTATTATCAGGTAATGAATATTAGTTTGATTATCATTATTGTTATTCTTGATGTTAATTTTAGATTATTAATTGAATTTACTCTAATTAGACCCAATCCAGAATGAAGACACACAGAGACAAGTAGGTCTTTTGTAAATGGTATATGCAAATATTTGCATTGTTTGTTACTGGAGTACAATAACTTTTTGTCTCAAGTTGTTTTCACACGTACCAATTGTAGTGCACATCTGGATTGGAGCTTTGACCTTCTAAATTACAATGAATGAAGCACAACATACAAACAGAACAAACGGAGGAAACGAGACAAAACAAACATGGAGAGAGAGGTGTGGTTGTGAAATAATGTTGTGATGAGGCCACTCAATGCGTCGAGAGCTACCGCTCCTCTGTGTTCCTGGTCCCTAGCCCCTGGCCGCCCATTACCAGTTCTGACTGTCGCACCTCAAAGGACATCTCATCCTCAGCATTTTCCCCCATTTCCTCTCCTCCTTCTTCTTCCTCATCAATATGGCAACTCTAAACAAATGGAGAGATAAAGAAAAAATGTTTTATGAGTATTATGTATTATGTAGAACATTATCCACACATCGAACCTCAACTCATGGTCAAACCCTCTCATAAGACTCACCTTTGCCATAATATCTGCATAAGCCATATAGAGATGATCTGTGTCAAGTTTACTGAAATGGTGAGAAGAGAAGACAACTGGTTAACTCGGAATAACTCATAACTATGTTTACTCATTGTAGCATTTCAGGTAATTTCACTGTATCAGCCAGGTTTTCTCTAACCTCTTTTCTGTTAGAGCGGTACGACTGAAATGCAAAATAAGCTGGTGGAGGGGATCTGGCTTTGTTTCCCTCTCCTCCTCCTCATCTCCTTCCTCTTGCTCCATTGCTTTCTGAGAAGCACAAGGAGAGGACGGATGAGTCCCAGCACAAAGAAAACAATTCTATTCTAACCAATTCACGATGAAACAGAAATGAGATGCCACTCACAGATAAGTCATCTATCATCCTGTCCTCAAACAAGTAACCCTCAGTATAAATCCAGTTGCGTTTGTATCCCTCGAGGAACATATTTGAAGCTCTGTGCCTGTAATTCAAATAACAAAAGGACATCAAAGAAAATGACAGAAAACAAAATGGTTTCTTTTTTCAACATCTCATACTGTATATGCCAGTTCTGACCTTGGAATATTGTACAGTGGTGTCATCCTAAAGCAGGCGACCACAGCTCTGCGCCTCTGCTTCGACAACAGTTTGTGCCACACCATCTTCTTGGATTTAAAAGGGTGCTCGGTCTTTTACCAGAGAAAGTAGGTATTAATAAGGGGGTAAAAAGAGTCTTATAGTAACTTATTGAACAGCCTGAAGTTATTTTTGTGTTGTATGGTCACAGGACACACGGTATGTGTCTGCTTTAGTAAATTTGGCAGACAAGATTCACTCACCACTTCAAGGTGGTAAAGGACAGCAGAAACCTCCTGCACTCTCTTGACAACTTTCACAGGAGCGTCAGCATCTTCAGCCTTCCCTGCCATCTCCTTGTACAGAGCCATCTGCCAGCGCATGGATGGATTGTCCACCTTTCCACAACACAAAGATACACAAAGCTTTCTGAAATCTTTTGTGACAGATTATCTGTTATCTTAATTATATCTGATTCATTGGAAGTAAACAGATCACTGTTGGACAATTCAGGAATGATACCTTTCCCTGAAGATGAAGGTTGTTCTGCAAAAACTCTCGTACTTCTTCATCAGTGTCTCTCTGCAAGGTAACATGTTTTATTTATTGGTGGTGTGGGAGCTAAAACTGTTATGGAGTGGTTACCGTGTTCTAGTACTCAAGTACTCATTTACTACAATCTAATGCAGAGTCAGAAGTAAACTACCAAAGAGTATCGGATCTTGGCCAAGTTGATCAGCTCCTGATCAGCAGGAGAGCACATGTTGAGACCTATGGGTAGCATCTTTTTCAAGGCAGCCACAATAAGTGAAGTCTGCACTGAGTAACGATCTCCCCGTCTCTTCTTCTTGGTGCGCTCAGCATCCGAGCCTCCACCCTGAGAAAAGAGACAATAAACCAAAAAGCATTCACAGTATCTTATAAAACGCCAGCATTACGCACCTCAGTTAACACTGCTTTGTATCAGACACATTACAGCTGTGATCCAGTGCCAGGCAATCACTATCATGGGTATAAGGCCACATTAGTAATCAGCTATTTTTTCCTATGATGGTAGAATGAAGGAAACAACACTAGAGCAAAAATGCAAAAATGATTTTGTACATCACAAAAAGTAAAAATAACATAAGTTTGTCCATACAGTCTGCGTTGCTTACATTTCATTTCAGTCTGTGGTTGTTTTAATAGTACCTGCTCGACATCATCCTACCTTTTTGTGATGACTCGGCTATAACTATACAGTGCTACAAGCTGTTTATTAACCAGTAACAGTAGAACTAACCAGCTACAGTTACTGGATGTTTTTATGACACGTGTCTGTCAACACAGTGCAAATAAACAGTCCCTATGTTTGGATGGCTACATCCTGCAATTCCCCAAATATAAAAATGATTGTTTCTCTGAGCTCAGACTGGTAAGTAGAGGGTATAGTGAAAATGTGAGGGCAAAGTGGGAATATAACTGGCTTCGGGAAAGGGAAGCCTAAAGGAATGGGTCTTTTAAGAAAGTAAATCAGTGAAATTGCATTTTAAAAGCATGCAAAAGAAACCCAGTTTTATTCAAGTGACAACCATTCAGCATTCCATGAATAAGATAAATAGCTAAAACAAACACGTGTTTTTCCCAAAGTGAAAATAAAATTTTTGTAACAAACAAACCTCTGGTGAAACTTTAAAATATTAGAAGTGTTACAGAACAAAATTCTCGAAATTAGAGTGAGACTTATTAGTAGCAGGCTGTTAAAATCACACACCTAAAGTAAAACAAACTGTCTACAGGATGCGTCCCTGAACTCCTGCTCTGTCTCTGAGACAGTTCAGTCCTTCTGCTCTTTCTGGAGTCCCCCAAGATGTACAAATGCTGACAGTGTAAAATAATGTAAATGCATTTTGTAAAATGAATATGTAATATGAATGTTTAGTCTATTAACTGCATGCTCTATGAAGAAGTCACAGGGTATTTTGGTTTGAGCTATAGTGTGGATTATCACACTGCAGCAGTCACCTCGCAGAGAAGTGTAAGGTAAAAACTTACTGGACAACTATCAGTGACACTGATACTATTCAGTACTCCTTAGGTATCACACATGTTGCTTCTACAGGCACTTCATATGTCCCCTGACTTTTATAAATTCCAAAGTGAGTAATTTTGCTTTTATATAAAGTGGCTCTGATGTGTAAACTCTTAGATTTGCTTGTGAAATCAGTGACTAGATTTTACAAGTCTGTTTATCAATTGCAGATAAATTCAGACACACAGACATAAAGGCTGGGATGGAAAAAATAAAAAAAGGAAGTCACTTCTTTGTTCTCTAATGGCAACCGTTTCATTATAGGTGTTTGTTGGGGTGTCACTTAAATTAATCCTTGTTTCAAGTTCAATAACTAACACCATCATCGTCAGATGTACTAACTCAGTGCATCTGTTCTCACTGCTTCTGTTTCAATTCAGAGCCAGACGCAAGTGTGTTATAGTTTAGAGGAAACAGGGTGAAAAGCACTGTGGGGAATATTTTAGCTAGTAAGTTTGAATTAATGTAATGGTTAGGTCCATGGTCATATTGAGCACAATCTAAGGAGGGAACCTAACAAACACTTCAAAAAATCTGCTTCAGTGACATTAAACATCGAGTCACGTGTTAGTGTGGACACTAGGGAATGTATTGGAAACTAAACCATGATGTGCCATGGCATTTCCTGGGAGGAGAGAAGAAAGAGCACAGAGAAGACTAACATCATCCCCTAGTGGCAAAAAGCTGCATTACAAAAGCTACATGTCAACCATCCTTCAACGAAAAGAAACAAAAGACATACTAGAAGACTTCAACTCAGCTATGATCAAAAAGGGCAAACTCAGTGACAGGATGATGGCACTGTGCTCTCACTGCCACCTTGGGCTTGGTGTAAAGCCCAGTGCCATGAGCCCAACTCTACAGCTGAGTACTTTCATCAAGCGCCTCCAGACTCCCCCCCTAACACACTGGCAGGACTGGGCACAGCCCTCAGACGGGGCCTGGCCTTTTGTCCAGTGATCCTTCATGAGAATAATGTGTTTCTCTCTCTTAGATTCATTACAGTTTGTTAAGTCTGTGTGGACATAAATCACTGGCTTTTTGTGTTGACTGTGTGTCAATGTGCATGTTCAGTCTTGTTGGTGTACAGCTATATTAATGAAAGTGTAAGTAGATCCAAACTCCATCTGTTGCTCCTTTGAAGACACTTCTGGCAAGGATTTTCACATTCTAATAATAAAAATAACTATATATTTATAGCAATGACAAGTTTTGTTCCACTCAGAAATGACTGCAAAGTATTCATGACTAAGCAGGCACAGCTGCATGTACAGAGAGAGCATTTGTCACAGGCACTGATTTAGTTATCTTGGATCATGTTGCTCTGCATGGAATGTTATGTGCCTGTGTGTGTCTGTGTGCATGACTAAGTGTGTGACGTGTGTGTTTGTGAGTATATGTGGATCAGATGTGCCAGTGTGCTGGAGAGGTTGATGAAAAGCTCCCCCAAAGTGAGGTGCCATGCGGTCAGCACAGCGGTCGTGCAGGAACAAAGTCTAACCTCTGAGTCCCCGCCCTGGAAACCCAGCCGCAACCCAAAAGAAGAGGACAAGGGACAGCCAAAGAGAGAATATCGTTAACACAACTGCTATTGTTCTCAAAAGTGCGAATGAAAATCAGACCTCCAAATGATGATTGATTCACTACGTTTAACCAAGCCCAACAAACAAAAACATAAAAAAAGAACAGATGCAAATTTGGAAACTTTGAAATGCTGTACCTCGTAAAGATGGTGCATAAGTGTCTTTCTGTCTTAGATTACTTTGATGGAATGTAATCAGTCATACAGTATATATCATTTCTTAAAGTATTTCTAAGAATAATGCAGACTTCAATAACTGACCATTAATGAATGGCTGAAAATGGTTGGTAAATAATAAAATCTCTATCTCATGGCCAGGAATAAGAAGGAGAAAAGACAAGAACACGCACAGTTGTACACTTATTTTAAAATATGCCTGCAATAAAATCTAAAATAATCTAAACTAAAAAAAATCTTTTCTTTTTTGAATCTTTATCTGCAGCCTGATTTGAGATCGAACACTAAATGAGCCTCCTTGCAGCACTGGTGCTGTCTTCCGAAAACTCACCTTGCTCATTTTGCTCTTGCTGTCAGCAGTAAGGAACGACATGTTATTGATCTCATTTATCACCACAAAGTTTTGTTCCTCTCGCTTGAAGTTCTACAATAGAGAGAGAAATATGGGAAACATGTTGTGAATAATGTGAGGTGCTCCAAACGGCTGCGTTCAAAGGTCAAATGTACATACTCACATGAGATTTGGACCAGAAAATAAAGACTTCTCCAACCATTCTGAAGAGCTCCTCTGCATCTGGGTCTGGACATGTCAGCCACCTTGCCCTGTAGCAGAGAAAATTTACTCAACTGCTCCCTAAAATAACAACTACTTATTAAAAGTTACACAATCTACATTGAAATTCTGCACCTGGTGGAATTTACAGTTAAAAATTTACACTTTGTTGGTGGGTGTAACTTGAGTTTACCTGTTGTTGTCCACGTATCGTATAAGCAGAGGGTAGAGGGCATACAAGTCTCTGCAGAGGACAGCGAACTCATCGCGTATCGTGCCGTCTTCTTCGTCCCCTTCTGATTTCCCCTCCATTCGCAAATGGTCCTCTTCGGCCACCACCTTGGAAGTGCGTTTCTTCAGCTTCTCCATTGTTGGGATGAAATGGGACTTGAGCATTTCTGGCTTTGCCCTACTCACAATGGGCTGTGAAAACACTAGGAGAGAAAACACATAGGGTCATCTCGCTTGTTCAATAACTCACGCACTGACACATTAACTCTAAATTCAATATGGTGCTCACCGGCCAACCTCTTCATCCAGGAGGCCTCGTCAATACCCAAGTTGTTGACTACAATTTTCATGATGCTGCCCAACAGCTGGTTGAGGTGTTCTGATGTGACCTCAGTGCAAAGTCGGCCATCCATCTCAGGGAAGTTCTCAGGTCCTCTCTCCCACCAGCGAGGCAGGTAGTTACACAGCATAGGCAAAGTGATTTCAATCACATGAGGCATTTCAGTATAACGAGCCCCTGACTCTGCCAAGTCCCCTATCTCCTTCAGCAGATGATCCAGCTCTGGGATGTCTGGACATAATTCCTGGACCTCATTGGGAAGGCCCAAGACTGTGGTGGAGAGGAGTAATGAATCAAAAGACATTCAGAGAAAGGATTCTGTTAGAAATCGGAGAAAAACAATTTTGCACTCACTGGCTCTCTCTCTGGGCGTCTTTGTAGTGTAGACAGAGAAAGCATTGAATTCATTAAGATGTGGTTCTAAGTAGGCCACTGGCATAGCTGCAGCAAGGTGAGCCAGACACTCTCCAAGAGCTGGTCTCTGCCTGCAAATGTAAAGGGAAAATCAAGAAAATGCTCCCAAGTTACTTAATGGACTGTGATAAATGCAGATGTGGAGTTACCTCTCAACATGTGGATTCTTGACTGTGCCCAAGGAGTAGATACTGCACATGATGCGGTAGCATGACATCTGTAGATCATCCACTATATTCAATCAGTAGAGACAGGTACAGTGGTGTCAGGGTAGATAATAAATAAACTAAATCATGTAAGAGATGTGGAAACACGTACAGATGACATCATCTCCAAACTGGTGCTGAGCGATGTGATCAAACAGGGAAGTAAGCACCGGGAGCAAGGCGATGGTAGTGTAGTTAATGTTCTGGGACACGCCTTTAACTTGCTTTAAAGGAGAGAAGCAGAACATGATAATGGAAAAAAATGTTTATTCAATTGTTTGCAGCAGTCAGTGATAGTTATATATTTAGTCAGTTCAAATGCTGCCCCTCTCTCACCTGATTGCCTTTGGATACTTTGCCCAGTTTGAGGTTCTCTACCATCTTCTCGATATCATCAGCTGCACTCTCAAAGAACGACCGAAGCCCTGCTTTCACAATCTCAGGCCCCGACTTCATCACTGTCCTAATAAAGTAAACAAGAAAAAATAAAAATGTAAAACTAAAACTTAACAAAAATAATGTTATGCATGTGGTAAGAAAACTTAAAATAGTAAACCTTGCATCCAGTGACCGTGCCAGGATGTGAAGGCAGTTGACAATTGCTGGAGCATCCGTTCCTGCATATACAAACAAAGTTCTGCTGTTGTACTGTCCATGTAATCAATTTCGCCTAATACTGTACATGCATATTAAACCGAAGCAACTACGCGTGCTCTAAACAAAATGTAGCCACACATGAGAAACATAAAAGAGAGTGACAGGATTCAGAAAGAATGACACTGAGAAATTGACATCTTACCAAACAGAGAAACTCTGTGTCTCACCAGAGCAGACATTTTACAGAAAATACTACAATGAGAAGAAAAGGAAAAGGAGGGAAAGGAAAGGGAAGGAAAGGAAACTTTGAGAAAAGAGAATTACTGATAAAAGGGGGAAATTATAAATGAAAAGAATACATAACAGAAGCTCTCTGAGTGTAATTTCTATATAAAAGAGAGATTACCTTGCAATCATTTCCTTCTCTTTATTGGAAGAATGGCCACCACTACCCAGAACCTTTGCAGGTGTTGACAGGAAGTAGAGGCAGTGGTTTTTGAAATACTGGTTGATTAGAGGCATCAGGATCTGAGAGAGAGAGATTTCAGAGAGGGTGAGTTTTTACAGGACAACAACAATGACAAGTTTGTCCTCAAAACTCCACATTAGCTTCAAACAATAGTCTCACCTTGGCAAAGAATTTGATTTCCTGTTCATGAGGTGACTTCTCCACTCGCCCACTGCTCACCACAGCCTCTGTAAAACAGATTGCAAAATATGTTGTATTACCACTGGCAACAAAGATCTACTTCAAGTTACACCAATATAACTCTCTCAGATGTTACAGTATCTGTTTTTCATCCTTGCTTCACAGTACCAAGATGAGCGATGAACTCCTGGGCAATTTCCATCCATTTCAACAGCTTCTGCAGGAAACCATAGGCAAACCTCTTCTCGATGGATGAAATGTCTGACTCCATGTCTTTCAGGCCCCTAAAAAGACATTGCATAAAAGTATGCTAACTAAAGAAATAGGTCGTTTGCCATATCTCTCATTTTCTTTCTTGTTATCTAAGTAGTTTTAAAAAGAAAGTTGTTTTTTTTAAATGAATTTTCAAGTATTACTTTGAGTGACTGTGACAGAAGGGCAGATATCTTCATCCAGTGAGTGAGTGCTGCATCATACTATTCATATCATTTCAATAGGCGACGGTGTGAGAATTATATCAGTTTGGAACACACAAGTAACATAACACGGTAAACAGAAAATGTTAGGGAATATATTTAAATTGTATGAAACAAATACAACTCGCTGATATTTACCTTGTGACAGAATATCCATTTAGCTGCAAGAACTTGAGCAGCTCATAGGCCTTCTCTCTGTCTCGTGCCTTTTCTTTTGCTGTCAGAGTATCATAGGGGACCAGTAGAGGATGTGTTCCACCTCCTACACAAAGAGAAGCAAAATTAAAACTCTTGAAGAGAGCAGGCAAAAACCAAGTCTCTCTTTTTCCATGTGTGTAAGTTGTGACCTTTGGACTGCAATTCCAACTTTTTCTTCCGTCCCCAGGTGTTGTGGTAATTTTCTGCTAGTTGCTCTGCCATAGACTGTGAAGAGATATAAATTCTGATTATTGACAAAATGCGAATATTTAAGGACATATGCCTCTATCACCTACTGCCGTACCTGCAGGTCTCTTGAAAGAGCCATGTGTGAGATATCAATGGGCTGTGGACTGTAACCATGGCTTGGATCATAGGTTGCCTACAACAGAGAGAGGATTCTATGAATTATATAACAACCCCTCTGGAAAACCTTAAGTATTTGCACATTAATCCAAATGCTCTTTACCTGAGCAGTCTGTGAGATTTTTCGTGATGCTGCCTTCTTCTTCTCTGACTCCTCTTCCTCTCTAGCTTTATCTAGATTCCATTCCCATGCAAGCATGGCTTTAATCGACTCCTTGATTGGCCAACGGTAGATCTCTTTGTCCTGTCAAAAGGAAAATCAGAGTAATCTGATGAAAAGACAGATGAAATAAAAACACGGGAAGATAAACTGCACTGTGTGACAGGGAACCTACCTTCTCTGAGAAGGTTTTATACGGTCTGAGCATGGGATGAGTTTTTGCATTTTCATCCAGCACCTCACCATATGACCAGTTATTCTGGATCTTAAAGACATATGCATACACGACATGTGTTAGGGCTATCATTCATGCTTACAAATATAATAAGTCTCTATCCATTTGGCATTATAACTATCCAGTATTAATGTAATTTTCTCAGATCAAATTAACAATTAAGTTGCAAAAAAGCAGTATTAGACTATTATGAGTGATAACACAGGATGAAAACAAAAGGTCTACCTTTTCAAAGGCCCATTTGTCATGTGTATATTCAGCATATTTGTTTATAAATGGATCCAGTCTCTCTGGGATGATAGTGCTGTGGATCAGAGTACATGTGGCTTTAATCATTGTACAGAGTGATGATGAGGCCATGTCTTGAAAGGGACAACAACAAAAAATCCTCTCACTTTGTGGTTTCTACTGGTTTTGGGTCAAAGTTTCCCTCTGCATCTACTGATGCCTTTTTCTCTGTTTTGGAGGAGTAACTGGCGTCTACATAGTCTGGCGGAATGGCTCCGGCAATGGCGCAAAGGCAAGGCATTGAAATTTTGAAAATCTCAGGGTCAAATTTCTGGAATCAAAAAAAAGAAGGTTTTCTAATATGCACATACACAGTTAATCATCTAGAACAAGAAAAAAAACATTTTGCAGGAGTTCCACCTTGTGTGCAAGTGATTCAAAGATCCCCCAAAACAGTTTGCGGGTCAGATGCAGCTCCTCTTCTGATGCAACTCCAAAGTTGGCCCAGCCATTAGGGAGGCAGTAATATTTCCAACAACGTTCGTAGTGATTGGTCAAAAGCTGCAGGACACAAAAATATAAAAGTGAAAAACTGAAAATACTATAACAGAAGAGCATCTATATTCAAAGGAAGATTGGTTTTTATAGTTTGAAGGTTCTCATACCTTCAGTGGCATTTTTGCATACTCATTGAGAATGGGCACATCAAACACCAGTCGTCGCAGCAGGTGCTGAAGCATGGATGGACGTAGATGTCTAAAAGAAAAATAGTGAGACTCACCCTCCACTATGAACCAGGAAATAATAACTCACATTAAATGTTTGCCATAAGGTTAAACCCACTTGCACAAAGCCATGAGGCACTCCTCAATGATGTCTCTTTGGGCCTTTGTGAAGGCTCGGCCACGAGACAGCCGGTAGATTGTGTGCAACATGGAGTCGATCATAATGGCTCGGTGGTCACTTCCAGCAAAGAGCGGGGCACACTTGGTAATGAGCGGTAACACGGCAGAGCACAGGTAGCGGTTTAAAGCGAGAGCCATCTCTGTGGTGCTGAAGCTAACCTGCGGTGAGTTAAGCCCAACAGTATGGTTTTAATCCTGTTCTCCACTCCAAGGATGTTATACATAATACAAATGTGTTTTTCTAAATTCATTGTAGCTCACCGTGTCCAAAGAGGCAGCAGCCCTCATGTCAGGCAGAAAGCCCACCTCCAGCACATGGAGCAGGAAATCCTGGTTGTCAATACCATACACTCTGTCCAGGAACAGCACCATGGGAGCCTTGTGATCTGGCACAAAACTGGCAGACATCTTTGGCTCTATGATGCTGTTGTCTAAACGTGGCATTAAAAAACATTTTGGAAAACAAATTATTAACAATATATTAAAACGGACAGAAATGATCTGCTTTGACCATACAGCTGTAAACTAGATAATGGTAATGTTACACGTAGCTAAATTTTTAATAAGCAATGGTCAGGAAAATAACTCATCATAGACCATGTGTTAGTCAAATGGATAAACATTGATTCAGGGTGCAGATCAATGTTCTCTCAAGTGTTTACCTTTTCCAAAAGAAGGAATCTGAACAGGAAGGCTGATGACTCCTACCAGATCCTCAATAGGGACAAGAGACCTCAGAATGGCCCTGATCCTTAGAGCCTCTCCCTTACCAGCCTGAATCAACTGCAGAGACAAAAGCTCAGGTTTTCTATAATGACATTTTCAGTAAGATTTCCTATTATCATATCTTTTCTTTCTTCCGATGCCTGCTTAATAAATCCAGTATGCTAGTTACTAAATAGCTTACATGCATCTCAGGAGCACACCGTCCCAGCAAGTCAATAAGGGCAGAGTAGAAAGACATGATAGCATTTCCGAGGTGCACCCTGTTCTCCTCATGCTGCTCCTCTCCTCCAAACCTACCAGAAGAAGAGATAATGGTTAGAAATCTTTCTTCTGGAGACAAATCACTCATTAAATATAATCACAAGACTTTTGAACCAAAGCTAGGAGCGCTTACATGGGAAAGCGTCTGTCTTTCTTAACACTAGGCCCATCCCTTGCAGGGTCCTCAGATATTTTAATGGCCTCCTCAATAGCAGCCAGTAGACCATTGCCACCTTCCCCTCTCAGGGCTGGACCAAAGCACTCAGGCCTGCGAATGAGGAGACGTACCACCACATTGGCATTCTCCTCTACGCTCTCACCTACAGTAAGTAAAGAGACACACTGTTATTCATAAGAGAGAAAAACTGAAACAAATGGACACTAAAATGACACGCTGCATTTTGTGACAAGTTAAGAATCAGACCGTTGACAAATACAGCAAATCGCAGAAAGTCAAGGTATTTCTCTCCACCACATGGATTCCAGCCAATGTCGGGGTATCCTTTAGCCAGCAGCATCGGGCAGCTCTGCAGTCCACATCCAGCTAAATACTTCACCACCTGGAGAGCAATCAGTGTGTTCAAGTGATAAACAATTTTCCACAATGCTTGTTTTGTGTGCATATTGATTAAACGTTACCATTTCTAGGTCCTGCTCTTGGAGAGCCAATGCAAGCTCATTATTGTCAATACATGAGGCGGCAGCCACATCCAAGGGGGTGGAGCCCCGCATTCCTACACAACAGCACATAATGTAACGTGAGCTTTATCACACTTATCGTATCAAGGATAACAAATCAAGAATTAATGGAATTTAACAAAGACAATCACCAAGTCCAATGCCACTGTTCTGGAGAAGGTAGCTGAGGTGGTCAAACATGGAGCGCTGATTTTGACGACTGATGCGACAGAAGTAGCAGAGAAAGCGGCAACAGTTTGTCACAACTCGAGGGAATCTGATCTCCTGTTGGAAGAAGGAAATGTTTACAAATATAAAGTTAACCAATACATAAAGTTGGTCTTATTGCCTTCTTTTGTCTTCCCCCTGGTGTGTGGACACAAAAAAAAACATACCTTTGAGTCCCCACCGCCCAATACGTTAACCATGACCTCCATGACAGTTTCATGCATTCCCAGAGCTCGCATCAAGTTGGGGTGCTGATAGAAAACTTTGTTGCTCATGATGTTCCTGAGGGAGATAAAAATTAAGTTACTGTACAGATTCACAGATCAAACAATTCAGTTCAAGGTAAGGTATTCAGAATATATCAATATTTTACTAACCCAATGCTTTGTATCATAAGCCTTTCTTCTTCTGGTCCCATCTGCACAATAAGCAGTGAGCGGATCTGGCCCAGGCACTCCAGCAGGTCCATGGTGTCCTGGATTGACACTGCATTGATGGTATAAGCTTTGGGAAGGGCTCGCATGAGCTCACCCAGCCCATCATACTGCCTGTGAAGGAGGCTGAACATCATGCGCACAAGCTCAGGGTTCTGGATAAATGACTCCTGGGCCCAGTGGATCGTAGTATGGGAAATCAGTTCCTGTAAAGTACCTGGTAAACAGAGGACAAAAAGTGGAGCAGTGATGGAAAAGATACTAAGTCCCAATGATCTACTCTATTTGCTAGTTACTAGAAAGGAAGTTTCAGTTTCTGGGGATGACACAGCACTTCTGTCAAACGATCCCCCAATTGTAACTCATAACTCACTTGGTTTTTTATCTTCCTGTGGCTCAGGCTCCACCTCTACCTTCTTCTCACGAAATTTCTTCACCTTTTCTAACATACGGACCAGTCGTCCACGGAGAGTATTATCCACTTCTTCCTCTTGTTCTTCTTCTTCAATATGAACACCTGAGAGTAAAGGTTTAAATACAATATTGTAACTTGCGCCTAAATCTGCAATCTGTAGTGTTCATTTTAAATGCTGATGTTGGCCAGACTTGATAATGTAGATAAAAACTGACCACAATGTGCCAGTAGAGCATTATGAAAAGCCAGCATGGCTTCTCTGACTTCATCAGGGACAGGACACTCTTCGTCCTCATTGCAATTCTTGAAATTCATCAGCATGTTAACCTGCACAAGAGCAACAAAAAGAAGCAAGTATTTTATTTTTGAAAACTGACAGGGCAAATGATAAGTCATGAAAAAACAACTCATATTCAGCAGATGAGTAAAATACACCAATAAATGAAGAAGGCAGTGCAGACACGCAGGGCAGCTAACCCCTTTTGAGCAATTTTAGAGTAGGAATTTTGTTAATCATTAACACAATTAAGAATTGTTCCATACTCTCTGCATTGTGTACCTGCTCCTGTGGTGGGGACCGAAATTCACGCGTCTTGCGGGCAGTCTCAGCAGCCGTCATGGTGAAGGCCAGCATAAGCTCATTGTAGCGCTGCCTCTGATTGGACTGGATCTGGCTGACAAACTGGTCTGAAAAGGCAATGATGGCCTCCACTCTGTGACGTAGCTCACAGTCACAGAAATACTGCAGTAGAGTGCACATCTAGAACCAAACACAAAGTGATTCACCTTTACTACGCAGTGTACATTTACAATATTATTGGAGAAATTGTGTATTCAAAAAAAAAAGAGTCTAGAAATACCTGTAGTTTGACAGACTCTGGAAGCTTCATCTGGAAAAGCCCTTGATCCAGATGTTCTTCTTTAGCATCCCCACCCGTCTCTCCAGGTTTCATGTCTTTTTCTGTTTCCTCAGCACCTTTTTCACCATTTGTTTGCTCTGTCTTGTTTGTTTCTTCTTTTGGCATGATGGACTCTGACTCCTCTAATTCTTCCTCTTCTTCCATTTCTTCCTCTTCCTCCTCCTCTTCACCCAATCCATCATCCTCATATTCTTCTTCTTCTTCAGCCACAGCTTCCCGCTCTTCTTCTATCACTGCTCCTCCTTTTAGGACAACTTTTTGTTCCTTTTCTTCCTTCAACTTGGTGTTCTCCTCAGCAGGCTCCTCTGGCTTCTTACCACTGAAGACTGTGGGCTCAATCATCTTCAGGATGTGTGTAACGTCCTCATCATCGAACACACCCATGATGAGGAGGGTGCTGATGAGCTTCAGGATTGGAACAAAATGAAATTCAACACTGCCACCAACAGGATCTCTCATGGCTTGACCTCCATCTTGCACAGCCTCAGTCAGCATGTTCAGGGCCTTGGTCTTCAGCACCTGGGGATACAAGCAAACAAATGTAAATGATTATTAGTGACTCAAGAGCTGCCTAAAATGCCAAACCTGCTCCACCTCACCTCTAAGGGGATGAATGGACTGAGTGTGTAGATGTCTGGATCTGTTCCCACAAACCCAGTGGATGAGAAATGGAGTTTGGGGCGCAGACATGTAGTGAGGCCGACACCAGGTAAAGCATGAGATTTGACAGTGTACAAAGTAATACTGCGTGTTTCATCTGTCATCGGGACTATGAATTCCTTGTTGGTTCCCAGCCGGTTCCTCTTGGCAGACTCCAGATGCATGCTGATTAGCAGATCATAAAAGCCGCTTCTCATTGGCCCAGGTAGGTAGGTGTTCTCGATGGCGTAGAAGAGCTGAGATTCGTCCACGTGGCTGCACAGCGCGTGAGCCACACGGTTGTTTCCCAAAGCACACACTGAGCCATACAGCTTCAGAGTATGATAGTGGAATTTCAGCAAGTCCATATGCTCAGACAGCTCCAGGATATCGATACACCTACAGAATGCCAAGGGGTTCATTTAGTTAGAAAAATAAAAGCAAATTTTAATCAAATCATAGATGCTGAGTAATGCAGCTCTGACCTGTTCTCCTCTGGGATGTGGAGGGCCATCATGGTCAGTGGCTCCATACACTGCACCACCCAGCCTAGTCTCTCACTAATTCGCCCTGTCTCTGGACCCAGGAAGTTGTTGGGCATGCGGCTCCAGATGACTGGAGTCAACATTTGGATCTCCAGTCTAGGAGGGCACTGGGGGACCGGGTTCTTGCGTTCACTCCGAAACATGGCAGTAGAGATTGGCATAATGTTCTGGCAAGACAAATAAAAGAACATAAACTATCCTTTAAACAGGACAGTAAACATAGAAAGTCAGAAATACATGGGCTTGGTCTTGATTGTGAGGATTGGTGCTGACTGACCTTGAGTTTGCCTAGCTCAAACTGAATCATATTCTGGTTTGAGGGAAGAACAAAAACAGCTGGGAACAGTTTTGTGTTGGGCTCCACCTGCAAGAAGTGAATACAACATGTTTAGTTTTAAATGATCAAAGCTTTATAAAGAACTGCATGAATACTAGATCAAGATAAAGCTTTTCTGACCTGGTAAAATGTGTTGATCTCTTTTCCATTAGCAGTGAAAGTCATGAGGCCTGTGCCCAAATCAATAAGACAGCCAATCACAAAATCCTCCTGACTGACACGGGTCTGCTGAGAACTGCTGAACTCCCCTCCCCACACCATGTAGCAGTTGCTGCGTTTTATACTGAGGAAGACAAAAAAAAAAATAAATAAATCAAAAGCCATTACCTATTGCATGTTTACAATTTTAAATGATAACACGCTGCTTTTTGTTTTCTGTCTACAACAGTAACATACCTGTCATGAATGTTGCCTTTGTCATCTCCTACAGTGACTGTTACATTTCTCACTTTGCTGATGTCAAAATGAAGGTCGTACTGGTGATAGTCAGGTGTGATCCAGCCCACCCACACACCACTGGGCTCCTGCCCCGCAAACACTCGCACTGAATAATAGTACTGGGAGAGGAAGAAGGTGGTGTTGGGAAATAAACATTAGAAGAGTCTCAGATCAAGATGATTCAACACGTAAGTTAAAATTAACATTGTGACCGGTAAAGCAGGTTATAGTTGTACCGTAGTGGTGTTGAGGATGATGTCCATATCATCCCTGTCATCTGGCACCACGTCTTCCACTAAGCGAGGCATGGTGGGAACAACGGGGGGTGGTGTGATTAACGCCGCCTTTTTTGCCTTAAATAGGAATCTGTAAATAACAGCAACAATGAATCACAATAAAAGTGGAAACAGTGTCCCAGCTGCAGCGTCCTCAAACCCCTTCACAAGTTGCTCTGCATGAATCAATACGAACCCTTTCTTCTTGCTTTTCTCAGTTGAGGCATCCTTCTCGTTCTCTCCATTTTTGACGGCAGGGGTCTCTTTAGGCACAGACGGCTCTTTCTTCTCCTCCTCCTGCTCTTTGCGACTGGCAGACTTTTTGAGTATTTCAAAGTCAGAGTCTGGGTCCACCTCTATCACCTCATCCTCAGGGATGGTCAGGGCACGAGTAAGAAGAGTGGTCCCCGCTGGGACTTTGAAGGTCTCGTGGAACTCAACTGGCATGCTAAGTCTGAAGAATATCATATCTGTGTTTGCATTCTGAGATCCAAATGTCTTGTGTGACACTTTGAGACAAGGGGCAGTATCCACTGTCCCATCAACCCGGGAGATCTACAGCATAAACAAAAGAGAGCCAAGGGGGTGACTCAGAGCGTAATAACTTCAAAAAGGGAACAAACAACAAACAGGGAATAAATATTTCACCAAAACACAATGATAAATAATGTACAATACCTCAATATGAGGATGATCAGTAGGAACAGAGATGTACTGGGGGAGGCTCTTGCTGAACCACATGGTAATGTCTCTTTTCATGTTGATAGCAAAGGGTTCAAATCCCTCCTGCAGGCCACAGATGGTAAAGTAACGAAGACTGCTGACGTTCTGACCCAAGTTGATCCTTCCGACCTGGGACAGGCCCAGACTGCACACAGGTATGAAGCCTATGGATGTTCAATACATGCATGACCATACATTTAAAACACAAACTTTAATGTCTCTAGCTTGGAACATTTCTTTTTACTTACCTTCACCGATCTCAATATCCTTAAAGGCCATCTCTGAGCCTGAGTCACTGATCAACATTTCTCCATTGAGTGTAAACATGATGTTCATCTCTGTGAGGTCGATCATACAACCCACCACATCACCAGATTGCCACTGACGACCAAAGGGCTCATTTCCCACATGCCAACGTTGGGCCTGAAAAAAGGAAATTGTTCATTTTAGAGCTTGGTAGTAACAGAAATGTTGGCATCCATTACAGGCATGAACTATGTCTTTCTCGCACCTTGAAACCATTGAAGACATATGCCAACTCATCTCCACCAAGTTCAGTGTCTGCACGAACACTGGGTCTGGCCCAGCCCACTCTCATCTCCCCAACCGTTACAGCCTCAAACTCAAAGTACCACTTCCCCTGTGTGACAACATAACATTTCTCTGCTCTGAACACTCTGATCTTATCTCCTCGGGAGCTGCCTGGTCCATGCCCACCTACAATAACACAGACACAATTGCATTTGGTCGAACAATTTAAAAGATCACATGAAATGCTTGTATCTCTAATGATAAATTTGTAGGATTTACATATTTGTATACAAAATGTACATATCTGTATACAATATATACAAACATTCCTGCCATCACTCTTATATGTAGCAGTACAAACTTACTGCTCTCTTGGTCAGGAGGTTCTATGTTGTAACCATATCCAATGAGAGTGCGAACAGCTGCACAAACTGTGTCTCTATTTGTCTTTTTAGTCTTTTCATCCAGCAGGTTGTAAGGAACCAGACGGGGATTGCGCTTGTTCATTATATCCTGCAAAAGAAAATTAAATAAAACATAAGACTCTCATGGAATAAATAACTTTCATTCGCCTTCTATCTCTCATAATATCTAAACATAATTATTTTTATAATTATTATAGGAGCTTCCTCAAAAAAAAAAATTGGTGGTACCTGCACAATACTGTACGTCCAGCCCTGGCGAACTCGGTCTCTTGCCCACACATTGTGTCCATTTTCTGCCAGTCTCTCCACAAGAGTGTTTTGATTAGGAGTCAGCTTGACATGGTTGAGGTCCAGTGGGGCTGGTTTATATCCATTACTCTGTATGTAACTAACAAAAAAATTACAATTAACCACTAACAGTGTATGATAAGAGCGGGAAATTTAATTAATACATATCTTGCAGCTCACGTTTTGGGGAGCTTGGTCCTTTTCAGATTTTCCTCTGCTTTCTCATCTCCCATTCCTACGTGACAGCCTAGTGCCAGCAGAGTCCTTTGAAATAAATCATATAAGGCATGAGTAAAACAAGAGGACAGAGGCCCAGCTGTGTTAAGGAAGTGAAGGTTCACCCTTACTTAAGTGTCTCTCCTGACATGGCTAAATTGTAGTTCTTCTCTGGTTCAGGCAGACTCTGGAAATCTACCAGGCAGGGGTGCAGCTTCTTGTTGTCATCACGAAACTTGATTTAAAAAGTAGTTTGAAAAAGCAATTAAAAATAAAGTAGCTTAAAAAAAATTAACATTTTAAATAAATCGTTAGTGTACACATTATTTTCTAGAGGAGAAGGTAACCAACACTGAAAACACTCACCGGTCCAAAGGTCCATCCCTGTTCAATGCGAGTAACAGCCCATAGCTCATGGCTATTTTCTGCAAGTTTCTCTCGAATGCGCTCCAAATGAAGAGGAAGTACAATCTGGAAAGATAATAAATTAGTGTAGTGGAAAAGATGAAAATGACAAAGAGAGAGAGGGAAAAACGTTTTACCTGTATAGTGTCCACAGGGCAAGGAGTGAAGGCTGTGTGCGAGAGGGACTGAGTTGGGCCCAACAGGTTGCGAATGCCATCAAAATCATGCTTATACTCCTTGATGGGTTCAATCCGCAAACGGTCCCGTGGCAACACTGCTTCATAGCAGGGAGCATAGCCTGGAGGTGGGAGGAACTTGAAATGCCCATGTCGCCCTCCGAGAAGAAATCGCAACCTTCGAGCGATATAAAGTGACATTAGTCTCATAGCATGTCATAACTGTAATATGCTGAAAAGTAAATTAAATTGATTTCATTTTCAGTTCCCAACATCCTACTTAATGCCTGCAGAGAAGCTGACAACTGGGAAGAATAGGCCATCCAGGTTGAAGTTCTCAAACATTCCCTGAACAGGATGCCCATTGATACGGAAGGAAATACTGGGCACACTCAGGTCCAAGCAGCAGCTGACCACGTCCTCTGCTACCAGGATGTGTTGATTGGGTGTGGCCACATGTCGAGGAACACGTCCTGCAGACACACAGAGCAAATGAACTATTTACTATTTGTCAAAACACATGAAAACTTACGTATACCTCTATGTGTGTAAATGCAAAGGAGAACAAAGAATAAAAGAAAATAAATGTCCAAATATGAGCTGTTGGTGCTGGCGATGCAGGTCAAGTGCCTGTGAAACTACTTGGAGCAGTCACTCCATGTTCAGTGTACCTGACCAGAGGTAAAGCCCATCAAATCCGTAGGAATAAAGGTCATCCCCAACCCCGTTGCCGCCCCAGCCTTCCCCTCCACCGGGGTAAGGACTGTAGCCTTCTGTCAGAGCCCAGCCCACACGCAGGTGATATGGCTGAGCTGTAAGAAATGGCTCCACCTGGTCCACCATCACCTCAAAATACCATTTCTTATACTGAGTGGATCCTTCACAGGTACCAAGGAAGATGTTGGGTCTCATGCTGATAGAGGACAACATAACAAAACATAACTCAGGTCAGCTGTTTAGATAACTGAGCCTCAGGACACAAGAAAACAGTACAAGGCATTTTGAGCCTGTACTGAAATGAACTCACACAATCTTACCCACCTGGTTACATAATTGATAATGTTGGTTTGAAGTAGGAGGTCACGACCTGGAAGTAGATTCTCTGTGATGAGGTTCTGATTTGACCTGACAGCCACCCCGTTACACACACACAGAGAACAGAGCACATCCAAGACCTGGAAAAGCAACAGAGAAAGAAATTCATGACATTTCTTATGGAGCTCACTTGTAGCTTAAGATGTGACATAGTTACTATATCTCACATATTAAGGACTATTTGAACTACAGTCAACTCAGACTTGTATGTTTTTTTTCCCAACATAATCGTCAAACGTGTTCCTGACCTTGTGATTGCGTCCGTGCTTATCGAGCAGAGAGATGATTGACTTGATGTGATTCTCCTGGATAATATTCAACACCTCTGGACTCTCAATCAGTACACAATACAACACCTCCAGGATCCCTGTCATAAGCATGTGACAATATATACAAACATAAACACTGGAAGTACATGTATTTCACATGGAACGGTAGAAAAGACATTGAGCATTTAAATGAGTTCCTATTTGTCTTTGATACCTGAAGACGCCTCCAAACGATCCAATTTACTGACCAGCCAGTCAAGGTTGTCACAAAACAGGGCACAGTTTGCACGGTTGCCTCTGATCAAAGAAGCTTCATTAAATAGGAGAAGCAGGAGAAGATTGTCAGTGTCTTGTATTCATAGACAAAATAGATGGTGGGATATGGGAAACATGAATGAATCCAAAATCAAAGTACCTAGCAGTTCATACAGTAAATTCACTATCTCCTTCCATGAGTCAGCGGCTTCCTCCCCGGCATATTCTGAGAAATGGGCTGCCGTGTTGTAGACATTGAGCCGATCAACACAATCCAGAACAAGAGTTATCATTCCCTGTTGAAAACAATAAACACTTATCAAAAACCTGACAACAAATAAATCAACCAAGAAACATTTACATCCAAACATGCAGTGCTTATACATTTACATGAAAAGTCATTCTTTAGTACATGGACCAACCTCTTCCTGGAAGAGGTTCTGTCTGTTCTTGAGGGAACGAAGCTTGAACTGTTTCTCCTCGTGCTCTAGCTCCTCCTCCGGGGGGCGGAAGTAGAAAATGAGATCCTGCAGGGACAGCACCACTGCATCCATGGGCAGAGATGCCGGATTGGCAGATTTGTTTTTCCCGCTCAGTGCATCTAGACCTCTGAGGACATGAAAAAGCATGGTGTGAAAACAAAACAAAAACAGCTTTTAGTAATGATTTGAACAAAATATAACTGAAGCGGGACTACTTGATGAATTGGTTGAAGAGGCCCGTTGTGCTGAAAATCATTCTGGCAGCTTGAGACTCTTCAGTCTGAGATCTGGCCACTGTGAGTGCATCATCCATGTGGCCCTCTTTATGAAGTATGGCCTAAGAATTGAATACAGGATCCCTTATAAGTATGTTCTCAACACTAATACATTTACACTTTAAATTCTGACTTGTCAGATGTAATTGAGTCAAATTCATACGTTTCTGACCATCTTGATGTATATTTCTGTGTTACCTTTCTCTTTAGAGGACCCAGACGGGCAGATTTAGCATCAACAGCAGCGTATGTGAGCCAGAGGCCTGAAGAAACATGCTGTACAAAGCACATAGACTCTCCATACTTAATCTCAGGTATGCCCATGCCTTCCACATCTCGCTTCTGGGTCACTTCGATTTTTTCCTGTAATTTGTGATTTTAAAAAAAAAGTGTGTTCTTCATGAATCTCTATACAGCACAATGGAGTCTCAGACACTGTGACACAGTTATCTTTGCATGACACTGACCTTTGAAATTCTGAAGCAGAAAGCTGACATCTTGGACACCGCCTTCTCTGGGTCCACCAACAGCAGTCCCTTCTCTTCATCCAGACAAAGGTACCTGCCTGTTGTTATGTGACGAATCCTGAAAGACTGGCCCCATTTAATGTGACCTCCACTCCAACTAGCAACAGACACAAATGAATGAGCATCAGCATCCTGTTCAGTCCCTTGAAGTGAATAATTGTAAAGCACATTGTTAAATCAAGACACTCACCCAATACGTAGTGGCTCAAGTCTCCATAAAGACCGGGCATGGCTACAAACAGCTCCTCCTTCGTAATGAGCAACTCTGGAAAAAACAAAAAAAAACATGATAGCCAAAAATATTTTAATTATTTCTGACTTTTCTGGTTGCCAAACACTTTCCCCAGATATGCTGCACATTGCACATAACATTTGTCTGTTACTCCATCATTATGTAGCAATGCAGAATGCAAGCAAGAGACCAAACTACAGTCTTTCATTATATTATAAAACGTGTATCAGGAACAGATGTCGCTCACCTGCGCTGGTCGTCCCCTTGCTCAGCTCCTGGGATTGCCAAGCACTCGTCCATGTGACCATGGAACAGCCTGAGCACGTACCCTCCAGTCAGAA